>ML776647.1:248633-267251 GCA_009831015.1 Picea engelmannii
TCCTTGCTTCAGGTGGGGCTTCCAGTTCCTTTGGACCCAGGCGTCGGTGGTTTTTGCTGAGGGCCAAAGTCCCATAAACTGGCCTACCAGCCCTCTCTCAGAGAGAGCAAGGGCTATCTTGATCGATTGCGTCTCCTGGAGGGCGATTTCTGGGATTCCATCTAGCTTTTTTATGAATTTTGGAACAGTAGAAGGGACCTTGCGCTTGCCTCCGCTGGAAATCAGTTTCCTGAACGCGTCCTCTTCTGAACTCGGAGGGGGAGGGGCGGACTCCCCGCCCCCTGGGGTGGCCATGGCCGGCTTTGACTGCAGATCGAACCCTATGCACTCACGGCAAACCCTAGGCGCTCACGACGAGCCGCAGACGCTCACGCGATGCCCTTGTAAAAAATAACTTGTATCTATTTTATTTTACTTAATACATTTCTTCATTGTTTTTTTTTCTATGTGGTCTTTCAGTGCCCTTGTACTTCCAATTTTTAAACAAAATATCCACGGTATGACATCTGTGTTAACAACAAACTCGCTTACAAGGATAGGAAATGGAGAGATTATTTGCAGTCCTGTTATACAAATTATGAACTTCAAATTAACATTAGAAGACTGTTACTTTGTAGTCCTATCCGATGGAGGCAGTACATTGCAAAGCTTATTTTCCTCAACACTTGGTCACTATTTTACTTTATCTCAAATAGAAAAAGGGTCTTTGGTTGAACTGCAGGACTTCACTTGTAGATCTATCCAAGACAACAAGTATGTCTTCACTCTACCCTCTTTGCATGGCTCAAGCTTAGTTATAATTTATACAACTATTATCTTGATTTTCCCTCTACACATTCCTTTAGTTTTCACATGCATTGCACACACCAACCACATTTTACATTTCCTACGATGTGACCAATAGTGCAAGTGCTAATTGTACATTGTTTTTATTTTTTTGTAGGGTTATAATAGTGCATGAAATCCAAGTACATACTTTTAAAGCAGGTATTGTTGGTTCCCGAACATTGATAGAAGATGTAGTTTCTTCTGCAAAACGACCATTAGAACCTACTAATACACCCCCCAAAATTACACATGTTGCATCTTTACATTCACCCCTAAAGGAATGGACTCTGAAAGTCAAAGTGCTTTCAAAAACTGATCCACGCACATTCACCAATGCTAAGGGACTTGGCCATGTATTTAGATTCGATGTTATTGATGCAAAAAATGGTGAAATACACATTAAATGCTTCAACATCCAAGTGACAAACTTCCATCCTTCCATATACATTGGCAAAGTTTATGTCATCTCAAAAGGGTACATCAAACTTGCAAAAAAATAATTCAATCATTTAAAAAATGATTGGGAAATAACTCAAGATATTACCTCAACCATTGAATCTTGTTTAGAGGATGGTCATTCAATAGCAAACCACAAATTTGTGTTCACTCCTATTAATGTGGTACCAACTTTAGTCAACAACTCTATAGTTGATATTATTGGAGTTGCTATCTCCATTAGCCCTTTAGCAACCATCATGATAAAGAATGGAACAAAGACACATAAGATAACCCTCCAACTAAAGGAGATGTCAGGGTATAGTATAGAGGTCACATTATGGGAGGTCTTCTGTAGTAAACATAATCTAGACCAATATTCTATCTCAAATACCTTTACAATAATTGCTTTCAAAGGTGGAAAAGTAACTGACTTTAATAGGATATCAATTACTACAACCTTCACATCCCAACTTTCCATCAATCCTATTCCCAAAGAATCCCAAGATTTGAGAACCTGGTTTGATAACCCTTTAACAGATCTAGCTTGTTGCTCATTAACACATGGAGCTTCAGGAGGGCACCTTCCATTAAAAAAAACTTGGTTGACATAGAAAATGAGGGAATTGACAAAGATCCAAACCCTACATTCATTTTGGTTGAGGAAACTATTGATTTTTTAAATGTAGACACTTGTTGGTATGTTGCATGCCCACCTACATTTAAAGACCGAAAGTGCAAAAAAAAACTCACACCTATTGAGGATGGTGTTTGGAATTGCCAAAGGTGCAATCAACATGTTTTTGAATGTGAATATAGCTACATTTTCCAGTTCATCATTGAAGACCAAACAAGAAAAATCATTGCATTCCAAGAAGCCGCATAACAACTTATAGGCATATCTGCTGATAATTTATATGAATATGAATATGAGAGATATACCCAAAAATCAGACATATTTGGAAAGTTGTTCTTTCATAGTTACTTGTTCAAACTAGTAGTGCATGAAGAAACATTTGCCAATAAAAACGAAATAAAATGCATCATGATTTCATGTGATAAAATTGATCATATGCCTCCCCGGATGGGGTGTTAGTGAGGGCCAGCTGGCGCATGCAGGAGCACGACGGGTGCCAACGAGGCACAGAGCCACGTGACGGGCCCGTGCCTCCGTCCGCCACTCTCCGGGAGTATTAATGAAGCTCTAATGGCGATGGGAAGGCTCCTTTATTGCCCTCGACCTCCGCATTTTAACATGGCTCGGGTGATTTTCTCCGCTGTTATTCTCTGGTGTCATTGCTTCTGCTGGTGGCTAGCAGAGCTTCCTCCCCCGCGGCCATGGCCGGCGTTTAAGCGTACATACTGGTCCCTGGAGGCTCCCCCCCGTGACCATCTCTGCGACCTTCGCTGCATGTACACGATGCCCAAGCACAGGCGGCGTCTGAGAGGGAAACCACGGCGGGGTTCTCCATGGAGACCTCGGCGACCCTCCTTCTTCTCGCGCGATATGTCTCCCTCTGCACCCTCCCGTCACCTCCAGGAGGCGCAGCCCAGCGACACTCTTCCAGTTCCGTCGATTGCAAGCTTAAATTCCCTGGAATTGATTCCCCGGTCGCCATGTTCTTCTCTGCGTTTACTCCTTGCTCCCACCGGGACTGAACCGCACTCCACTCAGCGCTCGACTTTCCCACGCACCTTAGGCGAAGAGCCACCACCTCCGATGCGGGCTTCTGGAAGCTCTGGGATCCCATCCATTGACGCAACCACGAGCGAGCAAGTAAAAGATAAATTGGCCATTCTCTACGACCTTGTATTCGAGCTTCGCCAGGGCATCGAGGACCTGCAATTCCGACTGCAGCTTTCGAATGATAAGGTCACACTCTTCCTCCAACTCCTTTCTTCGCTGCATGAGACCTTCCTCTTGACCCTGGTAGATGCAACCTTCAAGCAGGCCCCCGACGCAGACACAACAGACGGCGAGGCAAAGGAGAGCACGACTTCGGCACAGGCACAGGGCGCAACCACCACGACTGGAGATGTGGTCATGCAGGGTGCAGCAGAACCGTCCTTGAAGGTAACTGGTAGCGCAACCATGGCTGAGCAAGGCATTGCGAGGCACGACCGTGGAGCTGAGAAGAAGGAGGAGGTTGAGGAGCATTGGGGCGACGGGAAGGCAATTGTAAAGGAGGAACCTTGGACAGGTGACCTCAACGCCACCTGGCCAGGTTACGCGTCAGGTGTCTAGTTTATGTTTGTTTAGAAGTCATGTCATCTGTTTGCTGCTTTAGATGGAGGTTCACCTTGTTTTTAGACATTACACTGTATGGTTACTACTTTGCTCAAGCTGACTAGGTTGCTGACTGGGCTGGTTTCCCCTCTGTTGGGGCAGCCCAGAAATTTCAGCAGACCAAATACTATGTTTTGTAACTCTTTTTTGCTTCTGGCAGGTTCTTGATATAATATATTTCTTACTTACAAAAAAAAAAAATTTGATCATATGCCAAAGCCAAAAGAAGACATCCCAATCCTTGAATTGTTGGCTAAATAGTGAACGCAAAGTGTTTTGGTTGTTTCTTTCAAACATCCACTTATAATTTCCCTACTTTTGTGCATATACATATTATATAAAGTATTTATGTTTCAAATCTTTTTTTTCTTCATTATAACATTTATATGGAAGGAAATCCAACCTATGCATTCACTTATAAGATGTTTTAAAAATTAAATATATTGATTTTGTAGCTATTTTCAGATTATGCTTTAAAAAACATCATATCAAACATACAAAATACAAAATACAAAATGTGTTATCAAGAAATTTGAGTTTTAACTACAAATTGTCCATTGTTTTTCTTATAGGCAATTCCATTTTGCGCACAAAATGCTCCCATGTTTCAAACAACACCAACAAACACCACATGTGAAGGACTCTCAAGATCATTAGAAAGGCATGTTCTCTTTCAACAAGGCATGGCATCAAATACTTCACACATAAATTCTTCACAAATTCAACTTCCCAAGAAGGCTCTATACAATCACCAACGCTATACAATTCATGCTACATAAATAAACCAAAAAAGAAGATATAGATGGAACAATGACACTATTAATATAGAAACTACTAGCCTAGTCACCACTCCTCTATCTACATCTAGGAGCCAACAAAATGAACAACGTCTGATAAAATATGTTGAAAAAAAAATAAACTGTAGAGACTTAGAGAGACTTCACATATAAACCAAAACCAACCTCGTGTGGACTTGCCAACACATGTTCTAGAACATCAACCCCATACACATGCTTCCCAATGTTTCTGAAAATGGATTGATGCCTTGTCTAAGTTACATACATGTGGTGCATGTATGGAATCATATCCTAGCATTCCTATTCTCCAAATGGACACATTTGTACTTGATGTCATAGAAAAAATAATGGTCATCGTTTCTCCAAATGGAATAATATGGACCTCGATGACCAACCCATAGTCTTGTCAATACTGACACAAGTTGAGGAAATGCTAATTGCTCGAGTTAGCCCCATCTTGCAAGTTAGGCATGCTCGAGGTGGAAAATACAAATATAGTGGCCACACTATTAGTTTGCCGCAACAAATTGTTCAAATAACAACTTACCTGCCACATCGCCTTTCAGATATTGACATCTTGGTTGTCAAGAGACATGGAGGAAAGGGGAAATGTTATGATTGCTACGTGACAAAATCTCATGTCATTAATGCATTTCTCTACAAGATGCAAAATGACAAATATTACAATGACGTTCAAATTGACCAAAACTCACTTGCATCACTTCCCACAACTCACACCAATGTCTCCTCTTGCCTCTATTTTGTCTCTACAAAAACTTTCAATTCTCCCAATGAAGAGACGAATATCACATATATAGAACACCTTGTTGTTTTCCAAGAGGAGAAACCAATGTCTTCCTTTGCCTTTAGATTGCCTAATACACAACGAGAAATGGAAAAAATAAGAGTATTTGTTGACTCTATAGATGTGGTTCCACCAGAAACAATTGAATGTTCGACAATTGGCCTATCGCCAATCAATGAGTACAACTCAAAGGGTCTATTTGACATGGCATTTCATACTCTTTTCCCACTGGGAATGTCGTACCTTGCCAACCACTCATGAGAAACATCCCACTTGATAGCTATGGAATACACTTGATGAGATACCATGACAATAAGTTTGGTAGTCATCCCTGTTTCTGATACAACCTCTACAATTTGATTATGCACCATCAAAGTCAAGCAACAACTACCTTCTTTGTCAAGCGAAGCCAAGATCATAACAAACCCACCACTATCCAAGAGTTGTGTGCGCACCTCAAAGAATTGCCTACAGACAAACGCCAAGAACAAGTCATGTGTTTCGGAGCACACCTACGTGGGACTAGAGCATTCTGGATTGTGCGAAGGATCGAGCTAGCAGAAATGATAACACAACTTCATTGCCCAACCTTGTTTTTCAGTCTCAGTGCATCAGACACAAAATGGCTGGATTTGCATGCAGTTATGCAAAAGGGTAGACCTCTTGACCCAATGCTTCACCAACATTGGCATACACACAATGTCATTGACCACCCCCACACTGTAGTTGCATACATGCACAAAAGGTATTCAATCTTCCATGAGGAGATACTACAAAAAAATATGCATGCAAATGACTATTGGTATAGGTACACAATTTATAATATTTGAAAATACATCTCCCCAACCTATACATTTATATCCTCTATACTAATCATTTCATATTTCTTTTGTAGGTATGAATGGAAGCATTGTGGCTCTGCACATATACATGGATTTTTATGGTTTGATGGTGCTCCAAACATGGAAACATTAAACTGGGAAGACCCAAATCAAATCTATGATGCAAAGAGTTTATTTGATAACTATGTTTAAGCCTGGAATCCTAGAGCAAACCATGACACACACATGGCTATGCATCAATCCATTGAAGATGACCCTTTCTTGCTAGATACAAAGGAGATATTTGCATCCAACCCGCTCGAGGACTATGAACAACTCCTAAATCGAGTTCAAAGACATACAAAGTGTACTGAGAAAACATGTCTCAATAGAAAAGGGGCTACCCTTGAGTGCAAGTATAAATTCTCTTGGAAGGTACAAAAGAAGTCATCACTCTACATTGATGAACTAGGTCAAAAGACATATCACCCGACACACACAATGATGAGTGCCTAAACATCCATAATCATAACATACTCCAAACATGGAGAGAAAATGTAGATTGCCAACCAATCGTCTCTCGTTATGTAGTTCTAAAATACATTGTAGAATATGCTTCCAAAGCAGAGGGGAGATCAGAGACCTACCACCATATGTTGACCAGAATTGCATCTACATCACTTCCAGAGGACCCTGCCACAAATTCTTATCGACGTTTGCACTCAGAAAAAATCGTAGACTGGGACATAAATGCCCAAGAAACTTGCCATATGCTCCAAAAGTTACCCCTTGTCACATGTAGCCAGACCTTCACCAAACTCAATGTTGGTCATCAAATATTCCACCAAGTCTCTTATGATTCTCCTAACTTCTCATTTGGATCAAATTTCATTGATGCATATTTAATACGACCTGTTTTTTTTACGCTATATGTTTGATTGACCTTGCAAAACACTGGACATATAACCAAGCACATACAAATGAAATGTGCAAAAAAAGACACCTCCCTGCAATTGTCCATATATGGCCACTTTTTACTACAATACCAAACAAATATTCCAATGTCTTTGTTGAGTTTTGCTGGAGTGAGCTACTTTTATACAAACCCTTTTGTTCCTTCTCTGAAGATATAGGTCTTACAAAAGAAGACATTGTGGCTAGCTGAGAGATCATAAGAAATGACCACCATGTATGTCATGTTGATTGCATCCCTGTGTACACTCCTAATGAGCAAACACTTGAATATTAGGATAGCCATATTACCATACAACCAAACATGGAGATGAATGAATGACAGTATTTATCAAGGTTGGCCCCTATAGGAAATATCAACTTCACTTCTCTTGATATGTTGGGACTGCGAGAGATTGACACTTCCCACCCATGGGATCAACTCGAAGTATCACAATATACATTGGAAACTGCACCAAACTTCATCAATTACAATAGAAGGAATGCAATAGTCATACAAGAACTCAACCTGACATTTTCTATACATCAACAACGTGCATTCGACATAATCCTCCAACACTTACAAGCAAGAGAACCAAAAGAACCATTGAAGATGATCATCCAAGGCACTGCAGGAACACGAAAATCCCAGCTTATACACTGCATCAAAGAAGCACTATCTTCTCAAGAAACATCTAGCCATAGCCCAATCCTACTTCTTGCCCCTACTGGAGTTGCATCATTTAACATACATGCAACCACTATACATGCAAGCCTTATGATTCCTATCAAGGACATGAGGCCTTTACATGGTCAATCCCTTACAATGTTCCAAGAAGAGATGAAACATATTCACTACATTCTAATTGGTGAGATGAGCTTTATAGGATCTTGACTTTTTGGACATATTGGAAGTCACTTGTGTGAGGCATTTCCAAAAAGAAACCACTTCTCATTCGATTACTGCTCAATAATTGTTGTGGACGACTTGGGTCAACTGCCACCAGTAATGAAAAAACCTCTTTATGCAGAAACAAATCTGGGGAGAGCTTATGGGCAACCTTTACCACCGTAATCAAGTTGGAAACAATATTTCATCAACAAGGCATCTCCAACACCCAATCTTGCTTTCACCAGTTGTTAACCAACATTCACAATGCTACACCAACACTTGATGATTGGAAGCTCCTTCAGTCTAGGATTGACAGATTTTTATCCATTGAAGAACGTCAAAGGTTTGATACTTCAATCCACCTCTTTGCAACAAACATTCTTGTGGACAACCATAACAAGTTCATGCTTCAATCCTTGAATATGCCAATTGCACAAAGTGTCACATAATTACTCTGTGCTTCAAGATCACACCAACATGATGATGAACAACTGGAAAAAAATGTCTTGCTATGTATATTCCAACGAGTTGTGTTATCCTGCAATTTATGGGTCCATGCAGGCTTAGTCAATGGTGTTCTCGGAGTAGTTGTGCAAATTGTATATGCACCATGAAGTAACCCTCTAAATTTGCCAACATATGTTGTTGTGGCATTTGATAAATACATTGGCCCTCCATGGGACCAAACCCAACCAAAGCATGCACCAATTCAATCCATACAAAGGAGTAACAAGAAAAAAATCCCCCTTAAGATGGCATGGGCATTGAATATACATAAATCTCAAGGAATGACCTTAACAAGGTATACCATTTACATTGGAAATAGTGAACGTCGAGGCTTGACCTTCACGACAATGTCACACACTACTACTATAGAAGGAATGCAAATAGCACCATCATTCTCCTTTGAACGCTATGAAAAAATGAAGAATATTGCTTATGTCTCACTATGAAAAAAAGAAGAGAAACACTTATGTTCCTTGTCGTTTACCTTCTAGATTCTTCTATGTTGTAATCATACTTCTATACATGCAATGTTCGACTTGGTCCATACTTCTATACATGAACGATTCGATTTGGTCCATACTTATATACATGAAATGAAATTGTGACAAATATTTGCTAACAAATACCTATCAATCATACTTTGATCTAGATGGATGTTGGTGGCCACCCACCTATTCCAACTAGCTCCTCGTGTCCATTTTTGTCCAACATGTCTTTCTGTACTGCTTTATAATTGTGCGTTCTACACTTCTAGGGCTGTTTGAAGCCTCACACATTCTCCAGGGGGATACGGGTGGACTCTCGCCTAATCCAACTGGCCTATTTTGTATGTTTTCATGTCAACACATCTTACTGTACTTTCAGGGCTGTTTTGAGGCCCTAAACATTGTTTTTTTTTTTTGACTCTCCACAGTTAGATTGTAGACGGAGTTAGAGTGTAACAAAAGAATGTGTAGTTCTCTGAAATACCTTTCCAATGGGCTATCACAAGCCTAAAACAAAGGTCGTATGAAAAGTTATGACCCTAGGAAGTTGAGGTACCAAATTACACCAACTTACCATAAGAACCACATGACTTTTGACGTTTCACCTTCTAGCGTTAGGTTTTTGGATGTCTAGGGTTTTGACATTCATGAGTAATATGAAAAGGGTCTATGGAGCCTCATTGTAATCCATTCTACTCAAACAGATGCACGTAGCAGCCACATCTCTTCTTAGAGATAGCTCCCACCATTCGAGCAAGTTTCAGTTCTGCAGTTTTACAGTTTCAACCTATTTCATTATTTAATAGAAGATATTGTTCACTGAATATTTGTGTTATTATTTCTATCTCTGTGCTTATGGTATTCAATCTGTAATCAGTTCATTCCACTCCTAAATCTGGATCCGTGGTATTAAAGCAATCTGCTCTTCATTTATTTTTCTTCATGCATGTCCCCGACAAGGTATGGGTACAAGAAGTTGGGATTCGAACCAATCGAGCCATTACTAGATCGGCCACGCCGAGCCTGAAAAAACCCATGGGAGATGAAAAGAAAGATGATGAAGCATGAGATCCTATTAAAATGTTGCTTGAGGAAGCCCTCGCGCAACAATGGAACGAAATGATGGACAAATTCGCACAGATCCTTCGACGGTTGCCCACAGGAGAAACATCTTCATCAGACGGCCATGCAACCCCCTTCAAGGTACATGTAAATTTTGATATTCCATTATTTGAAGGATTGATAGATGCAGATGTTGTAGATAAATGGTTAAATCTGCTCGAAGGATATTTTTCGGTCCACAATTTTTCCGATTGGGAAAAGATCACTTTTGCACTCCTCAAGACCGTTCCCCATGTTAAAGACTGGTGGGATACCTACTCTGAGCAAAGGGACGTGGAGGAATCTACAATTTTTGTGGTGCCCCCTACATGGGATTCCTTCCAGGACGCCATTAAAAAACAATACTACCCTCTTGGAAGCTACGAGGACCAGTACACCAGATGGACCACCCTACGTCAAGAAAGGGACCAGATAGTACTAGACTTCACCAATATTTTCCATACCCTCTGCACCAAATTGGGTATCAAAGATTCTGAGCATCATATGGTGCTCAAATACCGCGGTTGTTTTCATAGATACATTCAACCATAAATGGATTTCGTGGACATCGCCTCATTGTGCACAACTTATAGATACACTGTCAAGATCAAGCATAAATTTAAGTAGAAACGGTGAGAGTTTGGATCTGCAAACCCCTCACAGTCGAAGCAAGGCAAAGGCAACCCCAACCCACACAACAGGGGACCAAGTCACGATGGCTGCCCTCAGGACAATCTGTCCAAGCCGCAACACAAGAAGGGCAATGAGAAGCCGAAGAAGGACACAAGAAAATGGTGTGAGTTCCATAAAAGTCCTTGGCACAACACCGACAAATGTCGCTCCAAGAAGTCCCTCGTGGCTAAGCTGAAGGCTTCTGAGTCAAAGGCCGATTCTGATTCTGAGTCAAATCCAGAAAGAGGGAAGTGGATTATCGATGTTGAACCCAATGCCACGGTCGCTACCACAAAAGTCCGACCAAGAGAACCAAAAGAACCAGAGGAAGGGGAATGCCTTTTTCACTCGCAGATGTGGGTCAAGGGGGCTCTGATTCACTTCATTGTTGACATCGATAGTCAGAAGAACCTGATTTTAGAAGAGGTCATCAAGCGGTTGAACCTGCCAACAACAACTCACCCGCAACCCTACACCATCGGATGACTTTGTCAAGGAAGAGATCTTCATGTCAGCCAACAATGTCGTCTGTCCTACAACATCAAGCCTTTCAAAGATGAGGTACTATGTGATATTGCTCCCCCTGAAGTTTGTGATGTTATTTTAGGACAACCATATTTGTGGAAGTGTCATGCTGTGTATGAGTCTAGACCCCGCATTGTTATTATTACTTTGGGTAGACAATTGTATAAGATCCTAGAGGTGGCACTACCTACTGCTATTTCTTTAATCTCTACTAAGCAATGCAGTAAGGTCATTTCACAGACCAAGAAGTTCATCTTCTTTGTGATCCTTTCTCACAGTAAGTAGAAGGTTTCCACCACATCCGTGGCATCTACACAACACCTCTCTTTGTAGCAGAAGCAAGTGGACGGGATCGTGGAAGAATACAAAGACATCTTTGTTTCACCTACAGGGGTATCGACACACTACCAAGTCAAGCATCCAATTGATCTAACCCTCAATGCACCTCTACCTAATGGACCAGTCTATCGACGCTTGCTGATGGAGAATGACGAAATCATGCGTCAGATCCAAGAGCTTCTCCAAAAGGGGCACATCAGACCCAACTCCTCTCCTTGCGGAAGCTCGATTGTACTGGTGCAGAAGAAGGACGGGACTTGGCGAATCTGCATTGATTACATAGACTTAAACAAAATCACAGTCAGGAAACACTATCCCATTCCTAGGATTGATGACCTTCTTGACCAACTCATGGGGGCAAATTTATTCAGCAATATTGACCTGAAGTCTAGCTACCACCAGGTTCCCATCGAACCAACAAATGTCTGGAAGACAACTTTCAAGTCTAAGGAAGGTCTCTACGAATGGCTAGTCATGCCCTTTGGATTAACAAATGCACCAACTAATTTCATGAGGTTGATGGACGATGTATTGAGACCCTTCACCAACTCCGTTGTGGTATTATATTTGGATGACATCCTTATCTTCAACATAATGTGGGAGGAGCACATGCGGCATATTCAACAGGTTTTGAGCACTCTACAACAACACAAGATTTATGCCAACTTGGAAAAATGATCTTTTGGCATGAACATGGTCCAATACCTAGGCTACATTGTTGATGAGCATGGGGTACATGTTGATCCCGCTAAGATCCAAGTCATCCGTGACTGGCCAACCCTGACCACATTGACCGAGCTCCAAAGCTTCTTAGGACTCGCCAATTTTTATCGACGGTTCATGTTGGGATTCTTCCATATTCCCTGGGCTCTCAGCTAGGTGACCAAGGGCGGTGGTAGGGCCAAGTTCGTGTGGTGGAAAGAGCAGCAACGAGCATTCGACGATCTGAAACATCGTTTGTGCTCAGCTCCAGTACTCTCCTTGCCCGATTTGCAACAACCATTCAAGATTGAGACTGATGCATCTGACTATGTTGTGGGCGCAGTTCTCACTCAGCGTGGGCATCCGGTGGCATACCATAGTGAAACACTCTCTGACAGTGTCTGTAAATACCCCACCTATGATGAGGAAATGTATTCCATTGTACAAGCCTACCGTCAATGGAAACATTACATTATGGGGATAAAGATGATCATACACACTGATCACAAGCCTTTGCAGTTCATACAGATATAGGGGAAATTGCAGAATGACCGCCATCAGAAGTGGTCCACCTACCTGCAATAGTTTCATCTCAACATCAAGTATAAGACATGTATCTCCAATTGTGTCGCTGACTGCCTCAGTCGACCTCCTGTGGCTGCACTTACCACTGTGCTCAATTCTTGTGCACATGAAACATCGGAGTGGACCCAACTTTACCAACAAGATCCAGACTTCGCCACCACGTATGAGATCTTGGGTACAAGCATCAATGTCACTGATTTTCACATTCAGGACAAACTCTTATGCCACCTGGGCCATCTCTGTGTTCCTACAAGAGAGTGTGCAAAGCTGATTTGGGAAGCCCACTACAGTCGGGTGGTAGGACATTTTGGCATAGAGAAAACTGTGGCCATCTTTCAGAAACATTTTTATTGGCCAAAACTTCGACTGGACCTCAACAAGTATATCAGATCTTGCACTTCTTGCACCATTGCCAAGATGACCATCAAGAAGCAAGGCTTATACACCCCTCTTCCTATTCCTGAGAAGCCATGGGAGTCCATCTCCATGGATTACATGTCTAGTTTTTCGTCCACCAAGCACGGAAATGATTGCGTGTTTGTGGTCGTTGATCGGTTTTCGAAGATGTCCATCCTCACAACCTGTAAGAAGACTATCACATCGACCGACACTGCCAAGCTCTTCTTTGAACGAGTTTGGGTTCACTTTGGGATACCACAGACCATCATCTCCGACCAAGACAACAGGTTCCTTAGCACCTTTTGGTTGAGTCTCTTATCTCTGTTGGACACCAAGCTCACAAAATCCACTTCTTTCCACCCCCAAACTGATGGCAAAATCAAGGTCGTCAATCGAATGATTGTGCACATCCTGTGCATGTACAATTCGAAGCATCCCCATACATGGGACAAGATTCTCCCATATGTCCAACATAGTTACAATAGGGCTCTCCATAGTTCCACTGACCATAGCCAATTTTAGGCGGGTCTGGGATTCCAACCCTTGGGACCCATTGATGTTGCACTTCCTCTTGCCACCGCACATACAAACTCTTCCCATGATTAGTCCGTGGTCGAGAAAGCCACCGGATTCATTGAACAGATTCAACACATTCGCCAACAGGTCCAAGAGATTTTGTAGAAATCAAATGCTAAGTACAAGCAATGCCATGATAAACATAGGGTACCACACCAATTTCAGGTTGACGACAAAGTTTGGTTACATTTTCAGAAGGAGCATCTCACTGGGCCCCATCGGAAGCTTCGGCCACTTCGTTATGGGCCTTACACTATCACCAAGGTTGTGGGTAGAAATGCTTTTGAGCTCAACATTCCACCCTTCCTTGGTCTGCATCCAATATTCAATGTGGACTTCCTTTGACCATATTTTCCACCATTATTGGACACCTCTGAGATTGCCGAACAACTGACACCAATATAGCTCAACCTTGAGTGGATGGAACAAGCATCCATCGATCAGATAGTGGACACACAGGTCAAGGGCACTCACCAACAACAAATCCAACTTTATCGGGTTGTCAAGGCAGAGCGACTCCTACACCAAGGAAAGTGGCTCACTCGGGGCCAAATTCAGTAGAAGTTTCCTCACATGATGGGGGAACTCAACGCAATGGAGACCATTGCTTCCTAAGGGGGGATGATTGATCCATATGGATATTGGTGGCCACCCACCTATTCCAACTAGCTCCTTGTGTCCATTTTTGTTCAACATGTCTTTCTGTACTACTTTATAATTGTGAGTTCTACAGTTTTGGGATTGTCTGAAGACTCACACATTCTCCAGGTGGATACGAGTGGCCTCTCGCTTAATCCAACTGACCTATTTTGTATATTTTCATGTCATCACATCTTGTTGTACTTTCATGGCTGTTTTGAGGCCCTAAACATTGTTTTTTTTGACTCGCCATAGTCAAACTGTAGACAGAGTTAGATTTTGAAGAAAATGTGTATTTCTATGAAAGACCTTTCCAACGGGTTATCACACTCCTAAAACAGAGGTTGTATGAAAAATTTATGACCTTAGGAAGTTGAGGTACCAAATTACACCAACTTACCCATAGGGCCCACATGACTTTTGACGTTTCACCTTCTAGGGTTAGGTTTTTGGATGTCTAGGGATTTGGCATTCATGAGTAATATGAAAAGGGCCTATGGAGCCTCATTGTAATCCATTCTTATCATATAGATGCGCGTAGCAACATCTCTTCTCATAGATAACTACCACCATTCAAGCAAGTTTCAATTCTGTAGATTTACAGTTTCAGCTTATTTCATTATTTAATAGAAGATATTGTTCACTGAATATTTGTGTTATTCTTCCTATCTCTGTGCTTATGGTATTCAGTCTGTAATCAATTCATTCCGATCCTAAATCCAGATCATACTTTGACCTAAATACTTCACAACAAATCACTTTTCCTATTATCCTTTTTGCATGGAAATGATTAATATACTATTACAATGCTACTCATGAAATACTATACTTATAAAAAAATTTAAACAAAATATTCTATGTTGTTCTCTTCGGCATTTACTTTCCCATGCTTCGGGGGTATGCTAGTTTATTGTATTCCTTGGATAACTAATGGATCCAGGAAAACAATTAATTTTTTATTGTAAGAGGAGTTGAACTCAAATCTATATAAGGGTTTGCTCTCTCCCTCATTTGTATGGTTCAAAATTTGGGGATGGAGGAGCTCTCTTCTTGGGCTAAATTATACATCATTTTGCGAGCTCTCCCCTTGGGAGCCGCATTGTACATCATCTTACAAGCTTAATGGAATATTGGAGGTATCATTCTATCATATGTGAAGCTTGTATTTTTTTTTCTGCTTTTAATGTTGTTGGATAATTGTAGGATTCTCTTGCAAAGAATGTGTTGTGAAGGTCGTGTAATGGAGTATCTACCATTTGGATAAGAGAAATGTATGGAGGTTCTCCTTTTTATTTCCTTTTGTGGTTATATTTCTGCATTTCTTAGTTCTTCACCATCAAATAAATTTGTTGAAGTAGTTAATATATCATTGTAGGGAAACACCTTCATCAACTTGTTCTATAGTTATTTCCAACACTTTTAAGGTTGATTATGACATGTTATGTGTATCCCTCTACTCCATAATCATTCACAAAACAACCATCTTTAGAGTGATCTTCCTTGACCCCATTTTGCCCAAGATTTGTAAGGCACTAGTCTTAGGGTATTCCATTACCTTTGTTCTCACACCACTCAATAATCCACTCTACTACAACCATATATTTTGTTAAGGCTTACTTTTCAAAATCATCCCGCGCCTCCACTCGATAGCTTTAGCAATCTTATCTTTAGAGAAGTCCCCTTTGAGTTGAAAAAGATCCAACCAAAAGTGCGAGGAAGAGCTACTATGGTGAAAATGGGCAACTTTCCATAGATACACAAACTACCTTGATGATTGGTACTTTACATCCTATGAGGATGCTATATTTTTTTGTAACATTTTGGTGTCGTTGGTGATAAAGTCCATTTCCTGGATTGTGTATATTTGCTACATTGGTTTTATGAGTACTTGTCTTGAAGATCTCTTGCTCATATGACAACTCCGCATTTGATGTCTTGTTGATTTAGGAGGTGAGGACAACAAACAAACACTTGAAGAACTCACCTTGGTGACTCCACATTTCATATTTTGGTATGAGATATGATGATCATGTATATTTCAAAATTTTCAGATTTGAAAGAAGAGGCATGGCTCCTTTTTGCAAGGAATTGGAAGCAAATTTGCTTACTCCTTTAGATTTTTCATACATTCATGGCAATCCACTTGAGTTCCATTATGAGCTATGGAAGAAACATGCTTTAAGATCTTATGGAAATTGTAATGATTCTCCACCTTTTGTTGCTTCTTTTATGGATTTTATTGAAAAGTTTAATATTGTCCATGAAGATGTAATTATGAAAATGTTTGCATTTTCCATGAAAATAGATGTAAGGGAATGGTATGATAGTATCAATCCAAAGGAGATAATTTCATTTGCATGTTTCCTCATAATTTTTCAAGAATTTTGGATGAATGTAGAAAATCAAATGGAAGGATTAAACATTGCATTTCTTTGAGTTGAAATTTGTGAAGACAATAAAATAAAATTGCAATGATTCTCCACCTTTTGTTGCTTCTTTTATGGATTTTATTTAACAGTTTAATATTGTCCATGAAGATGTAATTACGGAAATGTTTGCACTTTCCATGAAAATAGATGTAATGGAATGGTATGATAATATCAATCCAAATGAGATAATTTCATTTGCATGTTTCCTCATAATTTTTCAAGATTTTTGGATGGATGTAGAAGATCAAATGGAAAGATTAAATGTTGCATTTCTTTGGGTTGAAATTTGTCAAGATAAGAAAATAAAATTGGATGATATAATGCTTGCATATGAGAGGGACCCCTTCAGGCCTCTCTTGGATCTCTGGAGCCTTGTAATACGCCGACCATTGTGATGGGTGATAACACTCTTATTGAGGTGTGTGGGAGAGGGTCTATTGATGTGGATGATGTGACATTCGAGGATGTCCTTTCTGTGCCTTTACTGTCAACTAATCTTCTATCAATCTACCAGATCACTCACTCGAGTTGAAGCAATCAAGTTGAGTTCACTCTTGATTATGTGGTTATAAATGAGGTGCAAAATGGTTATACAATTGTAGTGGGAAGAGTAGATCACCAAACTTGGCTATATCTCTTCTTACACTTTGTTTCTAATTCTCCTATTGTTCTTCTCACTCATTCTGATGAGGTGAGTAGACTGTGGCATTAAACAAAGTTACCAACATAATGAGATCTCTCTAGATTTCTCGTTTTTTTAAAGTGGTTATTTTTACCTATGTTTCAAAAAGTGGTGCTACCGGTAGGACATTTTCTTTGAGGTGGTTAAAATTGTGACTTGTTTAAAACTGCAACCTTGACATTGCAGACAAAACTCTTAAATTGATCCTCGAATGGGAAAGTGATGCTACTGGTAGCACCACTTTTTTTTTGAGTTAAAACTATGACCTAATTGAAACTGTGACCTTGACCATTGGCACCACCACAAATAAAACACTCAAAATCGACTTTTGGATCTAAAAGTGTTATTACTTGATAATTTATTTATTAATTAATTTTATTTTTCTAATAATTTACATTAAGAAAATAATTAAATTTGAAATAAAAAAAATCATTTCAAAACAATTTTAATTTTTTTTAATAAAAAAAACAAGTTTCTATTAAAAAAAAATAAAATTATTTAAAAATAAAAATGCAAATGGCAATTTTTTAATAAAAAATTGAATTAAAAAATAGTAAAATTTATTTAAAAAAAAAATAAAATTGTCCCAGACAAAACTAAATTAAAACACCAAAATGGAAAAAAAAAACCCATGAAAAAACGAATTTTGAAAAAAACAATCTAAAATAAAAATAAAAATAAAAAAATTAATTGAAAAAAAATTAAACTAATTAAAAAAATAAAAATAAAAAAATTAAATGAAAAAAAATTAAACTAATTAAAAAAATAAAAATAAAAAACATAAATATTGGAAACAAACATTTAAAAAACAAACCTAAACTATATTTAAAATATACTAAAAATTAAAAAATTTAACAACAAAATTAAAAAAAATTAACGCCCAAAAAAGTCGCGCACACGCCCATGGGGGAGGGGCGTGATGTCCAACATCGCCCCTTCCACATACAATGTTTTTTTTTTAATTACAATATTTTAATTAAAATATTTTATGTGCTTTGTATTATTATTTTTTTGTTTATAGTTCGAATTTTTTTTAAATTGTATGTATTTTTAATTTATTAAATTTTATTGTTAATTTTTTTTTTTTTTATATTTTCAGTAGATTTTAAATATAGTTTTTTTTTAAATGTTTGTTTTCCATATTTATGTTTTTTTAATTGT
>ML776647.1:267506-301899 GCA_009831015.1 Picea engelmannii
CCCCCCCCCCCCAAAAAAAAAAGATTTTACTTGTTTTTTTAATTCATTTTTATTAAAAAATTGCTATTTGCATTTTTTTAACAAAAAATGTTTTCAAAATTGTTCGGAAAATCCATAGTGTTATTATTTGTTTGTCAAACTAATAATAACAATGTGGATTTTTCGAATAGTTCTGAAAATAACGCTCACCACATAAATCTTATTAGTCAAGAATTGTTTGTTTTTCTTTCTTTCTAAAACAAAATTGTTTTTTTTTTCTTTGAAAAAAGAATTTGTTTAAGAATGTTTTTTTGCATTTTAATTATTTTCTTAATGTAAATTATAAAAAAATGATCAAGTAATAACACTTTTAGATTTATCCCAGAGGTGTAGATCAATTGAAAAAAAGTGCATTGTTAAGGCACTCTTTGTGACATCGTTAGTTCAAACCTTGCAAAGCCGTGTGTACCACACATAGGACCACATGGGTACGCCTGGAGGTTATAGTGGTAGCCGTTGGGATCAAATTGGTGTCATGCAAGTACAAGCTCGCTTAGTTGTTGATTTCGTCAAATACATTTTTTTTTTTAACACTTTTAGATTTAGGAGTTGATTTTCAATTGTCGTAGTTGTGGTGGTGCTAGTGGTCAAGGCCACGTTTCAATTAGGTCCTAGTTTTAACTCTAAAAAAAGTGGTGCTACTGGTAGCATCACTTTTCGATTCAAGGGTTAATTTCAGGGTTTTGTCCGCTAACTCAATAATGTCAAGGTCACAATTTCAAATAAGTTGCAATTTTAACCACCTCCCAAAAAAACGATGCTATCGGTAGCACCACTTTTTGATTTGGGGGTTGATTTTGGTGTTTTTTACCACAAAATATGATATTTTTGTGCTAGAGTTCTCGTTTTGAGGTCACAGTTCTCTATAAGTTAGTAACTATGTTATGAGCGGTTTGGTCTTCTAAACCACTGCTATTTGTAGCAACACAACAAGTCAGGTATGGTTACAGGGTTGCTTTATGTTCATTTTTATGATGGTGTTTTCTAGGGATGCATACTTGGTAAGCATCTCAAAGAGAAGTATGACAAAGGAAAAGCATTGAGAGCTACACAAATTTTGGAGATTTTTCATAGTGACTTGATTGGTCGATTGCCTCATCCTTCTATCAACAAGATCAAATATACTTTGACCTTCATTGATGATTCTTCGAGGTATATTGATGAGTATTAAACCATTGTTTTGAGTAGTTTTTCACTTTAGAATAGATTAATATACAACATATAATCCCATAAAGTCCTCAAAAGAACAATGTGGCAGAGAAAAAGACTAGATCCTTGAAGGAAATGACCAACTGCATGATACATTCCAAATCTCTTGCACCTAAATTCTAGGCAGAAGCCATTAATTGTGCATGTTATATCTAGAACTGAGTTCTTGATTGAGCCTTGAAGGGCATTACTCCTTTTGAAGCTTAGAGTGGTTGGAAACCCACAATTAATCACTTTAGGGTGTTTGGTTCTCAAGTGTGGGCTCACATTCTTGAAGAAAACTGTAAGGCCATGGATTTACAAAGCAAACGTTGCACTTTTATAGGTTATTCAAGTTTTGTTAAGGTATAACAACTCCTCCACCCTACCACACATGAGTTGATCTTTGTAAGGAGTGTTCGTTTTGAAGAGGGCTCTTCAAGTTCCCATCATGACACATCTCATCCTTCAATTGGAGGAAGGGTTGGTCGACCCTTCCTCACATGAGAGTCTCTAGGTAGAATGATAGTGTTGACAACTATATCCACTTGGGTAGATTCTTGATGATGGGGATTATTCTTTTCCAATGATGTGAGTAATGATGATAATTCACAATTAGAGGAAGGGTCGAATGACCCTTCATCTCTTGGTCATCATTTAAATGCTAAGGAATCTCCTCCAGAGTCTTCAACCGCAAGACCACTTTGGGCATGCCGGACATTAAAATCAACAAGCGTTTTGGTTAGGGATCCATTAGACATTGGGAGGACATGTTCACAACTTTAGGGAATTCCACATTCTTTACTGCCATTGCCTCAACTCTGGCATTCTTGATTGGGATGCAACCATGTAGGAAGACTATAGTTCCTTGATGAGGAACCATATTTGGGATTTGATTGCCCTTCCTAAAGAAGGATAAGTTAGCGAATAAGTTCAAAACAAGACTAATAGCAAACATGTTTTCGCAAGTTCCTGGGAGGTTCATAAAATGGATGTGACGAGTGCCTCTCTTCATGAGGATCTTGAGGAGGAGATATACATGGAGAAACCATAGGGTTTTCTATAGGATTATTCAATGGTGTGTAGAATTCGAAAATCTATTTATGGACTTAAACAAGCCCCTCGAGATTGATATGTGAATATGGATTCCTTTCTTCCTACTCTCAAATGCTAAAGATGTCATTCTAATCCAAACATCTACATTCCGCGGCATGATTAATCCCTCTTGTTTGTGCTTTTGTATGTTGATGACTTATTGATCATAGGGAGTTTGTCATCATCCATTGTAAGAGTGAAAATTGTCGTACATGATAAATTTTTGATGACCAACTTGGGATCGTTGCATTACTTTCTAGAGATTGAGATCACTCAATTTACTTTTAGAATCACCATTACACAATCCAAATATGCTCTTGATTTTCTCTCATGGTTTCACATGGCTAATTGCAAGCCTACGTTGACTCCCTTTCTATTTGGAATCAAATTTGAGGCTCAATGCTCTTCATCATTAGTTGGTAGTACTTTTATCGATAGTTGGTTGGGAGCATCATTTATTTGACTCACACCAAGCTTGACATTTCATATGATGTGGGTATGGTTTCTCGGTTTATATAGGAGCCCCATGAGCTGTATTGGAAGGCAACCAAGCAAATTCTCCATTACATTTAGGGAACATAGGTTTGGGATTCATTAGGCAACAAGTGGAGACATTGATTTGGCGGGGTATACATATTCTAATTGGGAAATGGATTTAAAGCATCACAAGTCCACTTTAGGTTACAACTTTGCTATTCATTCTTGTCTGATTTGTTGGTCAAGTAAGAAGTAGTTTGTTGTTTCTCTATATTCCATAGAGGTCGAGTATCGAGGAGCTATCAATGCAACCATTGAGGCCATTTGGATTCAACACATCCTCAATGAGTTTGGTATCTATTAACGACATCCATCTATCATTTTTTGTGAATGTTACCCCCTTACTTCTAAGGGTAACTAGAAGAGAATATTTTCTCCATGATCCACATTCCAGACAATAGATCCAATGATGTCATTTTGGACTCTCCATAGACAGTTGCCCACAGACGCTTTCCATTACATTCTCAACTCAACTCACTTAGATGACATGGTGCATTACACATTGAGGTATATTGTTCTGACACTTCATATCGAGTGATAATGTCAATACTTGAGGCATGCAAATTGTGTTCATGGGTTGAATTGGATAATGAATCATGATGCTTCGAATTTGTACTTTTTTCCTTGTCTCCCCTTGGTGGTCATCATCATATTCTAGTAAGGTATTTCCACTCTTGGTCAAAGTTGTACTACGAGGGGGATTTAATAGGAGTAACATGTCCATCTCCCTTACCCTGAATAACAGATTCCATCTATGCCCTATTTGTTGTTATTTATTTTGAGTTGGTTGTTACATGTATCCAAAAAAGGTCTGTGCTTCATAATCCCACGAGAAGAAGGGGCTTGAAAGCTTGAGGTTGACGAAAATTTGTAAAAAATGATATAAAAAGAGAAAAAAGGCCCAATTCAAAATGTGGGGCAAATAAACAAAGAAGAAAAGAAAAGTATTAAAAACCAAGAAAGATGCATGAGATCTGCACCCTTGCTAAGAGACTATCACCCCAAGTCATATGCAATTAATGCATATCTTACAAAAGGACTTAGCGAATCAACTGTAAAAATCCAAAAAAGGTTAAAGCTATAAAGAAAAAGGAAAACATGGGTTTGGAAAAACACAATGCTGAGGAAAGGGTACCTCATTGCCTAAGTTCTCCCTCTACAAAGGTGCTCATGAGGATGAATATCATACATGGGTTTGCATGTCAATGAATTCCACCCCATGAAGTAAACCCCAATCCATACCACATGCCATTGCATATACTCCTTGATGGGTTCCTTGGGACATACTTCTTAGCTTGGGCACTAGCACACCTAATAGGGGGTAACAATGATCCTCTCATACCTAGACTTGGCAAATTGTATAACAGTGTAAGATAGTGTGAAGTTTGAAGATGATACTTTGTTAGATCTATCTAATGGATTTTTTATTGACATGACTCACTTTGTATGTTTTTTTTGGATTATGTACCTTGCCTTCGATCCTTGTGATGCATTGGACCACATGAGACCCTCCTCGGACAATGGATTGCACATATCCACATGCTTGGTTGACACTTGGATCCTTTGTAGGATATTGAGGGGATATTAGCACACTTTTATGAAGTCCATCCCCACCACTTGAGAGAGCTCGTTTTCCACTCCTAGGGGGATGTTGAGCCTTTTGATGACATGGATCCATTGACGAGACACCCTAGAACGGTATGACCTTGAGCTCCTTGATGATGGGATGTTTCATGTTAATGATGACTTGATGGGACATTCCACCTTATCTATAGAACGTTGGACCCTTGCTTGAGGACATTGCACTTGGAGAGGTGATGTAACACCTTTTCATGGATGATAGCTCCATTTGATGATGTGGTGTTTCACTTGGATGATGGGATGTTGCATATTTTTATGATGTGGCACCTTGATGTGACGTTTTAGGATTTTTGATGATGATATGACACCTTTTGATGAGATGTTACACCCTTTGGATGATGAGGCACCTCTTGGAGATCAAATCTTGCACCCTTTCATGGAAATGTTTCACTTTTGAGCCTCTTTTCACCTCTTTTTGAGTGAGTCATCCCATTTTGAGGCCACAAGTGCCACATGTGTGAGTTGTAGATATCTTCCATGTGGGACGATTTGATGTTTGAGCTACTTTACTTCATATTGGAGGCATTTTTGGGGGTATTAGGGACCTATCCACTCATTAATCATGGATTTTTTTTTTTATGTATTGTTGCCTTATCTCTAGGGTTTATGAGAGATAAAGGCCACATTTTATGTTCTTAGGGCTTCTATTATGTGAGAAGGGTGTTAGATCTATCATATAAATAAGAGAAGCACTTCTCACTTTGAATCATTGCTACTTCTGGAGATATATCACTACTTGTCTACTTCTACTTGTTCTTTGTTATGAAGAATGCTATGGATGGTTAGTTAGAGATATTTTTTGGAGGAATGTTTGTGGATTATATACTACTACTTGGATGATCATTATGCTAGGGTTTTGATGGATGAAATATTTATTAAGTAAGTGGTCTCTTTTCATCTTGTGGTTATGTTTATGAATGCATTTAAGTGTAATTTTTTTTTCTCTAGTGTTGGCTAAGCATTCTCTTGGATTATTCTTGAACAAACCCTTCTTTTCAAAACCCTTGGAAGGTGACTAGTGGAGAAACTTCCCTTGATTTACCCCTTATCGTTTTAGGAGGATCTCCTAGGGTTAGTAGTGGACAACCTCTAGGTATCACCCTAAAAACATCTACACATTTCTCTCAAAAGGGATCCTTAATTTACCCCATATGCCCCTAAAAAATGGTAGGCACTAGTCTTTTTCTCCCAATAGTAAATCATAAATGCTGAAAATTACTCTCTTTTACTATTTTAGGGTTAAATTCATGGTTTTATTGCAACAAATTTTCATTTCCAACCATAATGACAAAGTCGTTTTGGTATTTGGTCATGTTATTGACCTAATAAACATTGTTGAAACCCTACTTTATATTTCTGAAGTGTTATAATAGCCATCTAGGGAAAAACATATAGGGTTTTAGGGTTGTTTATTACTCTTTATTTTCTGATTTTGTTTGTAATTAAAACCCCAATTTAAATCATTGTTTAGCCCTCTTTATTTATTGAATTATTGCATCTTAAAGGGCTATTATTTGTTGTCGTAATAAATTACTTTATTGTTGTAATTTATATCCATTTTAACAATTTTATAACTATCCTAGACTTTGTCTTCATTTCCAGTGTTTGGGGATCCTTTTGAGCCTATACTTGACTTGAACAACCTATCAAATTGACCTAGACCCTTTAATTTAAATATGGAAATTGTCTTGTCTCACCACCTCATTAATACTTTATCTATCCTTTCATTGGTGGTAGGAGTAGTCACCCCAGGGGGCCTTAGACTTGATTATGTCTTGCCTAGGGATTCTTGGAGGCTACCGGGGAAGCCTCCCTTGTGTTGGATATTATTCCTTCACTAAAAAGAGGGACTTTGTTGCCTAGGTGACAATGGTAACATGTTCCACTATTACTTCACTAAAAAGATGGATTTTGTTTCTTAGGTGACAATGGTAACATGTTCCACTAGTCTTATTGCCTTGTGAAGGCTTTGCACTTGGTGCTAGATTGTGTACTAACAATGACAATCATAACACCAATTATATCCCATTGGACTTAGTTTGCTGATAATGTACCAAGCATATTGAGATTCACATGCACTAATTAAGGAGCTCATCCATGGAAGGGTCATTGATCTCTGATACTGTCCAAATTTGGATTAGATAGTTGACATCTTCACCAAAACATTTAAAAAGAGAAAGTTTCTTCATTTATGAACCTTTCTAGATGTGCGAGAGGCTTCATCTCAAAGGGGGGATACTTCATGCTTTCTTCTTTATCCTCTCAAGGGGGGATGGATGGGGTGGGTGGGGGAAGGCTGGTTCTGACAGGGTTTTCTCCTTCCACACTTCTTTGAGGGGATTGTTTAATACATGGATACTTAATATGGCTACAAATTTGTCGAGACCCATCTATCCATCTCTAGACACCCACCTAAGTTGCGATTAGGGGGAGGTGTGTGTTGGTGCATTTAGTTATTTACGTAATTTCATTTTATGCACCTAGGGTAGGATAAGCTTACTTAGTTAGGAATCTACTTGGTGTGACTTGTCTTTCCTAGGTTTGTGGAGATATTCGTGGTACATTCACATCTTTTGTGATGTTTACTAAATATATAATGCATATTGCATTATATGTATTGTACTCATTGAATAAGACAATTTTAATTAAAGGGCACTCATTCACTCATTAATCCTCTGATTAAGCGTGCTTTCATTAGTCTTTCAATCTTGAGTGGCTTTCATGTTGAGATTTGGTACCTTGGGAAGTGGTCCCCTAGTGTTATTGAGTTCCTAACAGTAAAGGGTGAACAAGTGACCCTCACTCACTTTACTTTATGTTATAAAGTCAAAGTGACCTTATGAGATCATTAAGTCATAAAGTGACTTTATAACTTAAAGTGACTTAGGGAACTTACGTTAATGGGGAGATCTAATCTCCACCCTTGATCTTGTTTGGATAAGATCTAATCCTAGCCATTAGTTCCTAGGTTAGCCTAAGGATGAGGCTAAAGGTGAAGAGGAGGGAAAGGCATTCATTTTTCACTTGTTGAGTTGAGTGAGGAGAAGAGGAGAAGGTTGGAGAAAAAGGAAAGAGGGGCGCACCTTGAGAAGAGGGTGCAATAATGCAACAAGAGGGGCACAATTAGTGTTGAAGCTTGGTGCACCTTGAGAAGAGGGTGCACTAGTTCAACGGAGGGAGGGCGCACTTACTGATCCATATTAATTTGAGAATGAAATGAAGGCAGAAATATAATAAGTAAATACATAGATATATTTCCAAAAACATAGAGATACAATAATGCCTAATGTGTGATTGTGCCATGCCTAAAAAACATTGTTAGATCCCCAAAATGACCCTGGAAGTTTAGGACTCGAAAAACTGTAGAAAAACTACCAAGGTGGAAACCCCTGTTTTGAGCTAGTGGAATAGGTGGATGGCCATTGATTTATGCCTGGATCATTCTCCCCACCTTAGGAATCAATGGTCTCCATTGTGTCAAGTTCCCGTGGAAGATAGGGAAGCTTTTGTCAAATCTGAACCTTGATGAACTGCTTTCCTTACTGAATAAGTTGTTTTTCTTAGCTTGTTGAAGGTTGTTATGACCCTGTTGTTGGAGGGGTTGGATCCGTTCAATTGATCTAGCTGCATGATATATCTAATTTTGGTAGGAATCTATCGGTGAAGATGTGATATGAGGAGTATGAAGGCCTTTGTTGTAACTTTGTTGGATTGGGCAGTGTGGAGGCATCCACATAGGTGATGAAACAATATTTTTGTGCTCTTCTACAATCTGCTTTTGTTGGATAGAAAGGTCTTGGGATGAGGCTGCAGTGGTTGCAATGTCCTTCTGTTCACCTTCTAACCAGATTGTGAAGAGGATAAAATTTGCGGTACGAGAGATTACTTTGCGGCACTATTTTGTCATCACAATAGTCGAGACTACCTCTGGATCCTATAGAGATGACCCCCCAGAGTAACAATGATGCTACGAGGTTGAGACTCATAAACAACATGAAGTTTCCACATGTATGGCTAGCCTAACAAAACATCACAAACTTCCAGTGGGGCAACAACACACAGTACCTCATCCTTGAAGGGCTTGATGCCATATGACATGTGACACTCCTGGATGACACAAAGATCTCATTCCTGGCGAATCCATTCGATGTTGTATGGTTGTGGGTGTGGTATTGTCATAAAATCCAAGGGCTTGAAGACCTCTGCTAAGATGAGGTTATTCTGGCTTCTGATATCAACAACAAAATGAAACGAGGTCCCTTTCACCCACATCTGTGAATGGAAGAGGTGCTCCCCCTCCTCAGGATCCTCTAGTTCTTCTGGTTGGATTGTTGCAGTCACGATAGTAGCAGTGGGTTGTACATCAATGATCTGTCTCCTTTTATTATTGTTTGAATCAGAGTCTGAGTCGGGGGTCAGCTCTGTTTCTTTGATGTCGACCACCAATGACTGTTTTTTGCGACATTCATCGGTGTTGTGGCAAGGGAGTTTTTGGAAGTCGCACCACTTCCCAATGTCCTTTTTTGTCTTCTCGCTACCCTTCTTTTCCTACGGCTTGGACTGGTGGTATTGAGGTTGGTTGTTCTGTGAGTTAGTGTCACCTTTATCATACTTTGATTGTTGTGGATTTGCAGACCCGAACTCCCGCTTGTTCTGTTGCTTAAATTTCTACTCGATTTTGACAACATATCAATAAGCGACTCCTAGTGATGAAATGTACATAAATTCCATTCCGGTTTGGATGTACCTGTGTAGAACCCCACAGTATTTTAGAACCATATGTTGCTCAGAGTCTTTGATACCCAACTTGGTGTGCAAGGTATGGAAGGTAATTTTGAACTTCGATACTATTTGGCCCCTCTCTTGATGCAGCGTGGTCCATCTCATGTATTGGTCGTCATAGTTTCCCATAGGGTAATATTGCTCCTTGACCGCATCCATAAAAAAATATCAAGTGGGATCGACCCCAAATATTACATACTCCTCTGTGGAATTTTTCTCCCAATAAGTTTCCCACCAA
Organism: Picea engelmannii; assembly: GCA_009831015.1. Taxonomy (NCBI): domain Eukaryota; kingdom Viridiplantae; phylum Streptophyta; class Pinopsida; order Pinales; family Pinaceae; genus Picea; species Picea engelmannii. Next base: position 277,027 of record ML776647.1, read on the forward strand.
TGTTTGACATGGGGGAGAGCCTTAAGGAGTGCAAAGGTAATATTTTCTCTGTTGAGAAAATTGTGAACAAAGAAATAACCTTCTAAATATTTCGTCAAAATTGTTAATTTCCAAAGCATCCGCATCAATATAACCTTCAAATATGGGAATATCAAAATTAACTTGTACCTTGAATGGGGTAGTGTCTCCAAAGCAACTGTTTGACGAAGACGTGCTTTCTATTGTCGATAATCGTTAAAAGATTTGGGCAAAATTATCCAACATCTTTTTCCTCTGTTGCACAAGGGCTTCTGCGAGAAACAACTTGATGGGATATTCTTCTCCCTTGTCTCTCTTTTATTCCACCATGGGAAGTTGTTTGGGCTGGAGAGAGCGGTTTTCCGCAAGAGAAACTAGCTCGAGACCAACCTCTCTATACCCTGACCTCGTTGGGAACATGCACTAAAAAACGAAAAGGAGTATCTTGCTCTGATACCACTTATCCAAATTATTTTGAGAAAGAAATTAAGGTGGAAATATAATAAGTAAATACACATATATATTTCCCAAAACACAAAGATATAGTAATGCACAATTTTTATTAATGACAAAAATGTACAAAAACTATAAAAATACAAAGTGAATGAACTCGCTAGAATGGTGGTAGCTTATCTAGGAGAAGAGATGTGATGGCTACACTCATTCATAAGAAGATGATGATGTTTACAATGAGGTTCCAAATTCCTTTTTAACATAAATAAAATCCAAAACCCTAACTCCGGAAGATGAAATTCCAAAAGATTTGCAGGCCCCGATGAGGATAGTTGATGCATCAACTTCCCAAGGGCGTAACTTTTGCATACGATCTCTGTTTGGGGTGCACGAGAGCTCGTTGGAAAGGTATATCCGATGAATACACATTTTTTCATCACACTTTATATAGAGCCTATATTGTGACCATGAAACGCCCAAAAAATGTTTTTTAGGGCCCCAAAATGGCCTTGGAAGTTTAGGACCCGAAAAACTATAGAAAAACCGCCAAGGTGGAAACCCCTATTTTGAACCAGTGGAATAGGTGTGTGGATACTGATTTCCGCCTAGATCACTTACAACAGAGAGAGGGTGCACCGGTTCCTACAGGAAGGGCACACTTACAAAATATCAAGAGCACACCAATTCCTACAGGAAGGGTGAACTTACAACAAAGAAAGGGCACACTAGTTCCTACAGGAAGGGTGTTGTTTCCTAGGATTTTTGCTAGCACAAAATCCAAGAAATATTTGGAAGCTAACCAGAGATACATTGGCTGTAATATTTGCTATAATTTCTCCTTAAGAACTCCATAATAAATTCCCTTTTACTGGTTTCCCCCATGGGGGTTTTTCCAGGGTCATTTTGACCAAAAATACATGTGTTAAATTCTTGTGGTTTGCATATTTCTTTATCAACATTTAAAGTGGGAAATATCTAGAGGGTATTCACTATTTTAATGCATGTTGAAAGAGATAATTAAGGACAACAAAAACTTTCTTAATAAAACTTGGAATCAACAACATTAAATGAGCTTTAAATCATTCCTAAAGGCAGTCATATATCAACAACTTTAACAGACCTGTTAGTAGTCCTAAAACTATGGGAAAAAACCTTGTTCTTTCCCTTGAAACAATCCTAATCATAAATGAGTTGGACAACCTAAGGAGCCTCAAATTTATTCATTTCATAGCCAAATTCCACAATGATTAATGATAGAGTTGTGGAGTCTCATGATGGTTGTTAGGAGGGTCTTCAAAATTAAAATGTCACAAAGCCTTTGGAATAATGCCTCTCTTTGTACTGTGTCAAATTCCTTTCAAAAGTATATGAAACAACATAAGGGTTTCAAAGAGAGATGATGAGCCTCATCGATAATTACCTTAAGTGTAAATATGTGGTCAATGGTCTAGTACTCGAAGTAGAATCTTGCTTGGCCTTTGACTTTGAGGAACCTACTATGCAATTCACCCGAAATCCATAAATTAAGAACTGTATCATACATGTTCGAGAATATGTGCCCGACATTGATTGTTTGATACTTATTTGGATCTAAGCTAGTCCTTGATTTGAAAATTAGGTGAATAGTGCATCGAGACCATGCCTAGGGGAATGTTGGGCAAATAGTTTTGGGGATGGAACAATGAGAAGAGACGAGGTACAGGGAAAAGGCACAAGAAGGGCGAAGGAAGAAGAAGATAAAGAAGATCAAGAAGATCAAAAAATAAGAGAGAGGAAATAGGAGAAGACGGGGTACAAGAAAGAACAACTAGCGCAAAATATGGGAAAAACAACTGAGAATGGGCTATATCCATCTCACAATGAGTTGTCACCAGCAGATCATGAGCTAGAAAAATACCCTGAGCATAATTTATAAAACATGTAAGGGATCTGTGAGTAAAGGGAATCCGCGAGGTCGAGAGAGGAAGAGAGGATTTTAGAGTAAAGAACATTGTAAAGAAGTTACATATGTAAAGGGATTTGTAGATTGAACCTCCATTGTGGCGCAAAACACAAATAATATATTTGAATATAATAAAGAAGCTGAACTTTTGTGGACGTAGCCCAGATTTGGGTGAACCACGATAAATCTGTGTAAAAATGTATGCTTAGAGATGTTAATCCATGGTACCTCTATTTAATTACATGCTTAGATCTATTAATTCAATGCTTTAATGAGAATATATGATTATCTTTGATAATGTTGAGGATATAGTAGTATGCAATAAGTAGGCAACGTATCATTAAGTAAATATAGGCATGACAAAGTAGGTTTTCGATCTTTCCTTCATTATTGTAGAATCTTGGTTCATGCAGTTCCCATGAAGATACCTCGGGTGAGACTTTGCCTACATGCAGGTGACGTCGAAAGGGATAATGTCTGTAGGGTTTTGTTGGACTAAGTAACGTGAACCCAGGGTCTTGAACCTACCTGTGCGCGCGTGCCAACAAATGGTTATGTTTCTGGAACCCAGAAACTAGAAGTGAGGGAATATTTTGGAGACCAATGAGGAAGGAGATAACTGAATGACTGGAACAAAAGGAACAAGAATTTACTCAAAAGGATAGTAAAAACCCTCGGTTAAATAACAAACAATGGCTGCAAAGGTATGTGTACACTGACTTGCATGAGATATTTTTCGATGAATTCACAAACATTTTAGCAGAATGGTTGGAAATATTTGTGGAAAAGGCTGGTAGATATCGACCAGCTGCACTAAAGAATTGGAATCTCGAACTAGTGAGACAAGTGGGCTCAGTAGACAACATGATGCCTCGCGTAGTGGAATTTTGGCTAGATAATATATCAGGAGGCTACATAATAGAGTTTTCCATAGACTGTACCCATGCTTACAATGTTGTAGAAAGAGACATCTTTAAGGATCCATGAGGAATATTCATAAAGTCGTTAGCCACCTAGATAAAAATGTTGTTATCTGACAAGGGATTTATGACGATGGAGTCAGACAAATAAATAATTTTTTACACACAAAGGGACTGGGGTTGTTGACCAAGAGATGACCTAAGGGTAGGAATAATGGACAAAGGAAGGAAAGAATGAGAATGCAGGAGAAAGAGGAAAGGATATCAAAAGGAGAAGATGAATTTGGATTTCTGCGTAGTGGGAAAAGGTACAAGAAGTTGAGAGTTGTGACTGAAGAGAGAGAGCAACGCAGTGAGTACATGGAACATCATGCATATATCTTTATCATAGAATTACACCATACAGAAGGAGAAGAAGAAGATATCCAATTCATTCCATTGATAAAAGAACCAGTAAGTCCTTCATGAGCCTAGTCTTGGGTCAAAACAACAACCTCATTTGCATCACCTGAATTTGAGACAACGTTCAAAGACCTCTACAGAGCACCTATGATCAGTAGAGGAATTCAGAGAAATAGTAACTAGAGCAATAGTAGAAGTACAGTCATTCAAAATCAAGCAGGATCACCAAGAAGAGGTCCTACACCCAACAATATGGCAGGAGTAGATAACACACTAATATTACCAGAGTTCAAAGGAATTGGGTCTGAAGATACAGAACAAAATTTGTTCATATGTGAAACCATTTGGACTGCAAATAATTTCCATGATGAGGGTGAAAAGATCACACAATTTGAAACAACCTTTAGAGGACGCACACTAGTTTGGTACATGAAGCTCCAAATTACCACACCACCTTGTCAAACAAGGACATTATCAGAGATCACACAAACATTCTTAAAATAATTCAGGAAACCAAAGTCCGAGTCACAGTACATTACCGAGCTTAAGGAGATCAAGCAGGTATAGACTGAGTCAGTATGGGAGTTCGATCATAGATTCAAAGATGTGATGGGTAGACTAACCTTCCAAATACCCGATCAACAACATAGAGAGTGGTTCATTGCGGGCTTACTACCTCACATTCGTAGTCCATTAATACATGAAAAGGTTACATCACAGTCTGAGGAGTTGGATATTTCTATGAAATTGGAAGCCTCTCCATTCGAAGACAACAGTGGAATGGCGCAAATTCAGAACCAACTAGTTGCATTAACAATTCAATTGGCAGAAATCACGAAGGGGAAAGAGAAACAAGAACATGTCTGGTGTACCAAGTGTAGGACTAAAGGTCACCACAAAGACGAATGTTCATCCTTTGCACAATACTTAGTAGCTGGAGCACCAAACCCATTACCAGGAGGAGGATACTGCGAGATATGCAAGAAATGGGGACATAATCCCCATGAGTGCCAATTATTACAAAAATACCAGAGTACCTCGAGAAGCTTATTTTGTGGGTTTTTCAAATCAGTGGGAAATGACGACAAGGATTTTTGTGAATTCTATCTGATGAGGGAGAGCACATCAGATATGTACAGGATTCAGGAGGAGAATGCTATGATAGAATGAGGAGTCCAATACAATAATCAAAGAGGATTTAATCAAGGAAACCGGGATAATTCGGTAGGGTTCGAGGCAGAACAAACTTCAGGAGAGGAGGAAGAGGCCCCATAATATGATATAACTGTAACCAACCAGGACACCTAGCGTGGGATTTCCAGGATCCCTGCACAACATGCACTTATTGTCGGGTGCTAAAACATGCAACAAAGGACTGTCCACAACTACTAGCAAAATGGCAGACCAGAGGTACTCAAAACCAGAACCCAAACATTCAAAAGATATCAGCCGAGATAAGGGATGAAGGACCCAAAATCGCAGTCATCATGTGTGGAGGAAATAAAATAGGGACAGATGCAATCAATGGAAGGAGATAGGTTGAGCAATGGGTAAAGAAATCAACAGTACCCATGCCAATATTCGATCCACGAGATGAAAAAGAGACCTATAAAAGGACAAGGGAGGAAATATTACGAAAAGAGTGGGTAGTGTCAACATATTCTGCACCACATATGGTAGATATGCCTCTCACTGATGACCAGGTCATCACCAAATGATTGTTGGAGAAGGTAAGTACCTTAGGAATTTTTTTGAAGAGATTCCTAGAGATGATTGAAGATGAAAAGGCATTGCATACATTATTCTCCATGATCGATCATTGTTCTCAAGAAAAGTTAGTCCCTAGCAAAAATAAAGTAGTGAACCAACTACTATGCAAGAAAAGAACCAATGGATAGTTCAGGTTTAGCACGCATATTGGAGAATACGACATAGACAATGTAATCTTAGAATTGGGGTCTGATGTGAATGTGTTACCCAAGAAAACATGGGAAATGATGGGAAAACCCAAGTTAGTTTGGTCACCCATTCAATTGAAATTAGCGAACCGATAAAAAATAGTACCTATTAGCAGATTAACAAGAATACATGTGAATATAGATGGAGTGCGCAGTGTCACATATTTTGAAGTTATCGATATTTTGGATGATATAAAAACATATCTAGAGTTAATGGGACTATAATGGGCCTTCAATAACCAAGCCATTATCAATTTTAAAAGGAGAGAGATGATATTGAAAGTCGAAGAACTAAAATTTATTGCACTATTAGACCCAAAATAAGGAAGGAGGTACATAGAACCAGTGGAGGGAGATGAAATTCACGACCTGTATAACATGATTGTGAGGATGGATGCTTATGTGAACCCCACTACATACGGTGCGTTAATTTGGAGAAGCATTAGTTCGTGTTCATCAGATTCATAAGCATGTCTGGAAAATTAGAACTAGAGGAAGCATGGAGTCTCAACATGGTTGTGCACACGCATGACTAAATCAATGCATTGGATTGGAATAGAACTATGAAACCCACCTAAGTATGACGAGCTGACATATATAACAACATTTGTATAAACATTTGAGGCATAGGTACCATAACAACAAAGGCTACTAACATTGGACATTGTACTGAAAGCCACCCCAGCCAGATGGTGGTCGATACACAAAGAAAACATAGAAGACTGGCAACAGTGTAGAAGAATATTACAAGCAAGATTCAATACTAATGAAGGAAACATGACACAGAAGTATATAGGGGAAGGAAACCCAATAGATCATGTTGAAAAATGTGAAAGATCATGGAACTCAGTACCAAGGAAGGAATGAACACACAGGTTCATACATACCCTTGACACTATCCCAAGGAACTGGTACCTAGAACTGGAAATTCGCAGATATACAACAGACTGGGATTACATAACTCAAATATTCCAAGTAACATTCACCTTTCAGAATGATTCACCCCTAATAAGTACAACGCTACAAGTGATTAAACATGAAATCTTCACCGACGAAGAATCAATGGAAGTAATACATGTATGCAACACACATAACACCTCTATGATGGTTCACAAGTTATTGGAATGTTACAATGTGACATAGGAGGATCAAGATGATGAATATCCACACAACATACAAGTACCAAAATCAAAGGGGGAACAAAAAATAGAGGGCCCAGAGCTGGAATCGACAACATACACACAACCATTCAAGACACAAAAAGTCAATATTGGGACAGAGGAAAGCCCTAAGTGTGCATAGATAGGAGACTATAGGGATGAGGAAACCATATAAAAGATAACATATTTACTGCACGAATACCAATACCTATTCCTAAATACATTCTTAGAGATGAAAGGGATAGCGGGTGAGCTAGGGGAGATGAAAATCCCACTAAAACGAGATGTGAATATAGTAAAACAGAGGCTCTATATATTGAACCCAAGATATAAAGAAAAAGTAAAGGAGGAAATCAACCGCATGCTAAAGGGAGGACTCATTGAACCAGTTGAAGAATCAGAATGGATAAGTCCCATGGTGGTGCAGGACAAGAAAACATGGGGTATAAGAATCTGTGTCGACTTGAGGAAACTAAATGATGCATGCCTGCATGATCCATTCCCAACGCCATTTACATATGAAGTACTGGAAAACGTAGGCAGACAAGAAGCCTATTCATTCATGGATGGTTTCTCAAGCTACCATCATATAAGAATTGTGCAGGAAGATAGACATAAGACCAAATTTTCAACATAATGGGGAAGTTTTCAATACACAGTGATGTTGTTTGGGTTAAAGAACGCACCTGCGGTATTCTCAAGGGTAGTTGTCGCAGTGTTTAATGAGTTTATTCACAAGTTTCTCGAAGTTTACTTGGATGACTGTATTATATTTAGCCTATTATGGGATCATGTTGAATTGCTAATACTAATGTTGGATAAGTGTAGACAACATCAAATATCCTTAAACTTAAATAAGTGTATTTTTTGTGCATCGTTGGAATATTATTGGGACACGTGGTATGAAAACAAGGTCTAATAGTGGATCATGCAAAGATTGTAGTCATTCTGGACTTACAACCACCCACATCAGTCAAACATTTGCGTTCAACATTGGGTCACATAGGGTATTATAGGAAATTTATCAAAGGATACGCATCGATTACATCACCAATGGAAAAATTATTGAAAAAAGACATGAAGTTCCAGTGGAATGACGATTGTCAAAAAGGACTTGACACACTGAAAAAAAGTTAGTAACTGCACCGATCTTAATTTTCTTAGACCAAAACAAAAAATTTCATGTGCATGTAGATGCCTCATTAATAGCATTGGGTGTGATCTTGTCACATCCATGCAAGGGAGACATAGATCACCCAATCGCTTTTGTAAGAAGGAAACTATCAACAATGAAAAAAAACTATACCACAATAGAACATGAGGGATTAGCTATGGTTTATGCACTACAGAAATTCAAACACTACTTAGTTGGTTCACACTTTAAGATGTACATAGACCATTATGCGATGAGATATCTGGTCAACAATCCAGTGTTGGGGGGAAGGATTTGTAGATGACTCTTATTGTTCCAGGAATACGACTTCAAAGTAGTATTAAAACCAAGAAAAATCAATGCAAGACCGGATCATTTGTCACACATACTCTCGGGAGAAGAGGTAGGAAACCTGGATGATAGCTTGTCAGATGCACAATTATTTTCAATTAAGATGGTGGAAGATTATTTTATAGATATTGCACAGTTCTTAAGTATAGGGATGACCCCCTCAGACATGATTGTTTCCTATATAAACTGGTTGCAGACAAAATATTGCGACGTTGCGTGGTCAAACACGAGAGACCAATTATATTAGTAGAAGAACACGACGGGATAACAAGAGGAAATTATGCAGGAAAATCTATTGCACAGAATATCTTATGCGCAGGACTATGGTGGCCTACACTCCACAAGGATGCAAATGAATATTATAAGACATGTGATGTTTGTCAAAGGGTTGGAAATCCCTCTGGAAGGCATGATATGCCATTGAATCTACAAGTTACATTACAAGTTTTTGATAAGTGGTCTATAGAATTCATTGGACCAATCAACCCACCAAAAACATGATCAAGGGCGAGGTACATTATTACGGCCAAAGAGTATCTGACGCAATGGGATAAAGTCGCGCTAGTTACAGATTGCAGCGCAGAAACTGCTGCACACTTTTTGTTCGAGAATATAGTAACTCAATTTGAATGTCCAAGAATATTGATGAGTGATCAAGGGACACACTTCATCAATAATACCATAGAATCTTTGACCGAAGAATTCCAAATTCAACATCAGAAGAGTACACCATACCACCCATAGGCCAATGGCACAGTGGAAGCATTCAACAAAATCCTAGAAAATGCACTGGCAAAAATATGCAACGTAGGTAGAGATGACTGGGACTTAAGAGTCCCTGATGTATTATGGGAATATAGGACAAACAACAAGAAATTGACAGGGAAAACACCTTTCAAGTTGGTATATGGACATGAGGCAATAATGCCAATGGATTTTATTGTACCAAGCCTATGCGTCACATCTATCATAGATCTTTCGTATTTAGGCACAATACAAGAACACCTATCACAACTTGTATAGCTTGAGGAGGATAGGTTGATCACATGATTTCACCAATAGGTTCAAAAGTCAAGGGAAAAATCATGGCATGATAGAAAAATTAAGTTGAAAAAAATTCTAAGTAGGTGACTTCGTACTATTGTATGATAGAAAATTTATGCAACACCCAAGGAAGTTCTGTATTCATTGGTTAGGACCATATGTTATCAAGAATGTGATAGAGGCAGGTGTTGTGCATTTGCAAACACTTAACGAAGAAGAGTTGAAAGGAAAGGTGAACGACAGTCATCTAAAACTATATCAAGAGGGTCGACAAGCCACACAATAGGAGGAACCACAAAGAAGAAGAAGAAGAAGAAGAAGAAGCGACTGCACACATAAAGAATGACAATGGGAACCACACAAAGAGGTGAAATTGTGCCAACCAAGGAGACTTGACGTGAAAGTGATACACTACTAAATAGTAATTGCACCATCCTACACGACAAGACTGATGGAAGTACAAAAAGGGCAGAAACAACAGTTACGGGAAGATAAGGACAAGTCATTAAATTGTCGATTATAAGTAGGCATAAAGCCACCATAAAGATAAGTCATAAAAACATCATAAAGACAAGGAGTGAAATAAAAACATCGTCGATACACAGGATAAAGGGGCAGTACATGACGGAAATCCGACAACGAATTTGGAAATAAACTACCATTAACACGAACACATGTCATGCTACGGGTAGATGAGATAGCAGGGAAGGTGCGAAGACCAGTGCACAACTGGAAAACTGGTATAAAAGTCGTCAGGGCTGCCAAACACAGGCTATTGTTACTTATAATTTACAGGAAATACAAAGAGAACAAAGATAGAGTGAAATACAGATATACAACAACTGTCAAAGCCGAGTTAACTACAGAAATGGCGCCACCCAAAGCCACAGGAGCAAAAAAAGCGGTACCAAGAAAGAGTCGCAGTAGAGCTTTAACAGTCAAACCATAGATTGAGGAAACCATGGGCACATCCTCCTCGGAACCGAGGTTTCCTCATGACTACATACCACCTAGGAAGGATGATTCCCCACCAATCACACTGCAGAAGACTCCAGATTAGACGTTGGTGACCCCAGACATTCCAGAGGAAGTCATCATTGACAAAGACATGTTGGGGAAGGTACCTTAGTTGAAATATGCAAACCATGAAATTATCGATGTGGAAAATTCCTTGAACTTGCACCCCATGAGTAATTAGAACTCAAAGTAGACCCACTAATACAACATAATATACTAGTAGCCAAGATCTGGGCCAGAGGATTGGAGTGAGCAGACCTCCTCAACCTGTTCGACATTCCACACTTTGGATGCAAAAACGAAGTCAATTCCTATTTCAAACTCCTCTTATATTGCGTGCATGGGGGGTACATGTGGTTGGATAGGCCAATTTCAATTGACATAGACTTGATAGAAAGAATCACTGGGATGCCAACCTAGAGGAAAGATCCTACTCTGCTATTTGTAAACAAAAATACAGAAAGATCACAGTTAGAGGATATGCAAGTGAAGTTTCACATGGTTAGAGGGGTGTGTTGCTTGGATGTGCCAACTATATGCGACTCAACCATTCAAATAGCAACACAAATGCTAGCATGAAATATGATACGTAAGTGTAGGAAGGATCAAGTACCAACATGGGTAATAGCTTTGACAAATAAATGTGTAGAAGGAACTACAACGAGCTGTGCACTATTCTTATTGAACAAGTCCCTATTGGACTGCAAATAATCCCAGAATAAGGGAATGGAGTTCCACTACCCCTGGCTCCCGATTTTTACTTCGTTCACAGCATGGGTAGAGCTAGATGATGCACATTTTTTAGGGTTGAGAGGGAAGCCATGCGTCGTGGAAAAGTACCAGAATTTCTAGTTTTGAACAAACAAAAGGAGGCAGACAACAACATAGAATTATTTATTTATGCTGAAAGAATTCAATAGAGCATTCATAATGAATCACGCATGTCACCACAATTAGCAGAGGCATATGGACCAGTTGTGGAGTTCCACGTAGACAAGCATCACATGTATATCAAAGCCAAGAAGGATCTCAAGGAGGAGTGGGTCCAAACAAAGTACAAGATAACAGAAGAGGATATCAAGATGGTCATGCAGGATTGGGAACCAGACTGGATGGTCCCAACACAAGGGGTTGCGATAGCGTAGGAGGGGAACATTGAGGCAACATATCACATAGATGTAGAGATGGACCCTCCAGGAAATGGGGCAAAGGACACAAATCAAGAAAATGGCATGGAGGACGCACCAGAAACAGAACCCATAGAACAACCTCCACAATCCCCACCTAAGACAAGAAAGAGACAGGTCCAAAGCATAGGTTCATCTATGCGGAAGAATACAAAGGCACAAAATCCACCAACTGTCTACACACTAAAAAATGATGACATGGAAAAGATTGGATACCGACTAAGGTATACCACGGAGGAAGTACTTGAAGATACCACAAAGAAACAGGAAGAACTACAAACAAAGGTGCAAGACCAATGTTTGAGGCTACAACAATTATTGGAAACATTATGATTGGCATGCACAAGGATCAAGCACAACCCAAGAAGGCATAATAGAGGAAGCACAGACTGCGGTATCAACACATATGACAATAGAGCATAGAGAAATCAAGATCCCAGTAGAGACAATTGGGTTACCCAACCTCGAAGTACAGGAGAAGCTGCAAGGACTAAGTCACATGGACCTAGTCATATCACAAATTCCCATGGAATTATTACAGGTTTTGCACACTGGGATCACGCAGGAACTACGTCTTCGGGTAGACACCACAACCAACAAATTGGATAAAGCAGAGGCTAAGAAGGCGAAAATACAGAAGCAATGTGCCAGTGTAGTACAAGAAAATTGTGCAGTAGAGAAACAAGTGGAACTCACAGTGAAAGAGAAGAGAGAGGCTGAAGGAAAGGAAGGGAAAGCCTTGAAAGAGAAGAGTGAGGCAGATGTCAGGGCCGATAAATCCTTGAAAAAGAAAGAAGAGACAGAAGCAAATACTGATAGAGCCTTGAAGGAAAAGGACGAAGATGGATCTTGCTGTGGATCCGAAACGTCGAAAAATAAAAGACAATATTGTGGTTCTTCCGATTAATTCTGAACAAAAATCTCACCACAGAAACCTTAACCATTAGAAAAGGACGAAGTCAAATGATTGAGAGAAAAAATCCAAGCGACAATCCAGAACTTATTCAAAGAAGTCTTAGAGGTACCATCAATCGTCGATGCCATAGTGGAAGAGTAGGTATCCAATATAAGTGCAGTCATCAAGGGACTTTGTAACAAGATCACCGAGCTGGAACTGTGCACACTACCAGGGATACCACTAGAAGAAAGAGAACAAAGGGAAGGATGACTCAGACATCGGTGGAAAAGGTCAAAAGCTTGGAATATGAATGCATAAAGATGTGCAACAAAGGTGCATGCATTTGGACATAGCTTACTTCCAATCTAGAGATGCAAGAACTGGAAGAGAAATTAAGGACTACGCAAGACCAAGTGCATCAGGCCACTGAACATGTAAATACTCTACCAACAACATAAATAATGACAACAATCATGGCTAACAGGAAATTGTACAGTGCAGTAGAATAGATGAAGGAATAATAGTGGAAGCTCATACAAAAATTACAACCACTATTCGACAAGGCCTTGGGGGTACTAGAAGGACTAGATACTACACAAAGCACTATGCCACTTGAACTATGATGCTGAGGCCAAAATTACTATTTTGACAACGCATATGATGTAGGAAATATTGAACAAGGAAGCAGAACTGACAACAACAGTACAAGAAGCGAAGGACACCCTCCAAAAATTTACTGAGGCATGGAGGAGCGCGACACAACAGGACTAAGTGGGTCGAGATGAGACACACGTGATTGTTGGGGGCCTGTTGGGTAGGCATTTTTGGGGATGGAACAGTGAGAAGAGACAAGGTACGGGGAAAAGGTGCAGGAAGGGCAAGGGAAGAAGAAGATCAAGAAGATCAAGAAAGAAGAGAGAGGAAAGAAGAGAATACAAGGGACAAGAAAGAACAAATAATGCAACATCTGGGAAAACTAGTCGAGCATGGGTTGTATCCAGCTCATAATGAGTTATTTCCAGTCGAGCACGAGTGGTAGCCAACTCATTATGAGCTAGAAAAATACCTCGAGCATAATGAATAAAACATGTAAAGGATCTATGAGTAAAGGGAATCCATGTGGTCGAGAGAGGAAGATAGGATTTTAGAGTAAAGAACATTGTAAAGAAGTTATAAATGTAAAGGGAGTTGTATATTGAACCTCCATTGTAGCGCAGAGTGCAAATAATATCCTTGAATATAATAAAGAAGCCAATATTTTAGGGATGTAGCCCGGAGTTGGGTGAACCACAATAAATCTGTGTAGAAATGTTTTCTTAGAGATGTTAATCCATGGAATCTATGTATAATTACATGCTTAGATGTGTTAATTCAAGGCTTTAATGAGAATATACAATTATCTTTGATGTTGTTGAGGATATATAGTGCACAGTAACCATGGTTGTATGTTTAACCCTTAAATGGTAGATATGAATGTGTACATGTATCATTAAGTAAATATAGGCATGACAGAGCAGGTTTTCGATCTTTCCTTCACCGTTGCAGAATCTTGGTTCCTACAGTCCCCATAAAGATACCTCAGGTGAGACTTCACCTGCATGCAGGTGATGCCAAAAAGGCTGGTGTCTGTAGGGTTTTGTTGGACTAAGTAATGTGAACCTAGGGTCTTAAACCTACCTGTGTGCATGCACCAACAGGGAATCCAGAGCAAACCTTGTGGTTAAACATATTGATAATGTGAGAGTTAAGAGATAAAATATCATGTTTGAGGAAAATGGCTTGGAATCCCTCATTATATTCCTTGATAGTGTTCCTGACTTTTTTTTCTCTCCAGAGGTCTTGGTTAGAAGAAGGTGGAAAGAAACCGGGGGGGAGGTAATGAGGGTAGGGATCTATTTGAGGACATCATAGAGGGATATTATTTCAGAAAACATGGACTGTGGGTCTAGGTTTAGGAGAAGGGTGTGATTTCTAGGGAAGAGGGTGCACCAAAAGGTTATGGGGGATGGATTATGGTTGCACAAATATCGCATCGTTTCTGGGAAATAATCTCATATTTGGCTATGTCTATCTTGAGGAACGAGAAGAGAGGGAGGTGAGGGAGCAGTTGTTGAAGGTGGATGGTGTATGAGGTGGCATACTCCTTGTCAAAGAAGATAGTGGCATGAAGGGGGGTGGTAGTGTAAGGGAGGGTAGAGTGGGGATGGATAAGGGGAATTTTAGAAGGGCATGGATCGCCATAATAAGGGGGGAGATTGAAAATGCCGAATGAGGGGAGGAGATCCTAGTTTATTAGGACATAATCAAGTACATTAGCTCCCTTGTTTGTAAGGGAAATATGTGATACCCCCAAGGTAGGATAACACGAAATATTGTTCAACAATAGTGGATCGTGAGATTCCTCCAATTTTAAAAGGTGACTTTCATAGGTTGTGAGGGGTATAAAACCATCATTTGAAACCCTGTGAAGACCCACAAAATTTAAATCACTCTCTTGAAGATAGAGGGAATCATCAGATTTGTTATGAAGTAGTCCTTGTAAGGTGTTATGGTGCTTCATGAGATTTGGGGTTGCATGGTGTATGTTCATCCCTCAGATGGTTTGATACGGATTGACACATGGGAGATGGTACATGATGGATTTGCACATTGGAGATAGATTGATAAGTGATTATTTGACCTTAGTTGGGTGCTTTCTTGGCATTATTCTTTAGGGAATTGGAGTTCTGTTAACAACTTGAGGGATGTTATTCATGATAACTGTGTGGAGAGGTTTAAATTCTTGGAGAATTCCCTACTTAGGAGTGTTGTTCATCTTAGAGGAGGGAACTGGGCCCTAGATAGCATGGGGTAGCTTGGATTCTTGTATGGAGGCTTGTAGTTGACTTAGGGATGCATAGGTTGTGACAATTCTCATACAGGGGGAGTGGACCCAATGGTGTACATGGCTTAGGAGCAACAATGGAGTTTTCGTGGGCTTGTAACTGAGGGGTTTGGACACACCTTATGTAGATACATCATCTTGGAGCCCTTATTATGTATGACATCACCTTGTAGCTTGCCATGTTTACCATTGGAGTGGAGAAATTCATTTGTGTGAGCCTACATGTGTTTATTGTAGGTTTCTTATAAGGGCATTGGACCACATTATATTGTTGGGCTCCTTTATCTCCCATATATATAGAGGAAGGAGAGATTCCTTTCATTCATATCATCATAATTGTACTTGTCTTCTTGGAGTGATTCACTAGGGTTCATGAGGAAACCCTAGTAGAATTTATCCATGGGAGGATAATGCATTTGTTGGAGATTTCTCTTGCAACTAGGGTTTGTTCTTGTGAAGAAGAAAATGTTGTTGATGATGATCACTCATATTCATATCTCAATATGCTTATCACTCTTGTATTAGAGATGTAATCAAGTGGAGCACACTAGTCATATTATATCTCATATATCTTCATTTGTACTCAGTATCTCTCCGTCCCTTGGCATTTCTAAGGTTTGTTGATCTTCTTGGAGCATCTTGAAGTCTAGGTTTAGGGTTTCATCCCTTGTAGAATTGAGATTAATGTTTCGATATGAAACCCTAGTGTGTATTTGGTGAAGGAGAAGAGGAGGAGATGTATTGCCTTGGAGGACTTGTTTTAGTGATTCATGCATGTTGGGGGTCCTTGGTTGAACAATGTTTTCAGTGTTTTCCCTAGGTAGGGTTTTGGAAGAGCTAGTAGATTGTACTAACCATTGTTATTAAAACCATTTCAGACCATTTAGAACCACCTTTATCTTTCATTTTCATCATTTTACTTAAATTTGTAACATTACCATTAATTGTTTCAGGATGTTTGAGAGTGGTTCCAACCTCATTGGACTTCATATGGAGAAAGTATAATTTTAGGTCACATTCAAAATTCTGCAGACTAAACAATTTTCATGATTTCAAGATTGGCATGATTGCTACATTTCCAATGGATTCTATCATGTATGATGGTATGGAACTATAATTTAATCAAGGGAACCAATCCCTTTATGTACCTTGATGTTGGTGGCATTGATTGTTGAACTCTTCTATCATGACCCTAGTAAAAATGTACCATTCACTCAAGTAAAATCACTTATTAGACATGTTAAGGTTTTCCTATCTTATTTTAATGCTTATATGGTGACACTAATGATGAGGATCCTAATATAGGTAATGATTTTTACGATATGTAGTTATTTGTTGTAGCATGATCTTTTTTGGACTCCAATGGGCATGTAGAGCCTCTTTTTTGATGTATTTTGGTTCAAAGATGGATTGCACTCGATGTTATTTTGGTTATATGAACTCTTACTTGCTATGTAAATGAGAAAATTTGAATATTTGTGTATAAATGGTTTGAATTGATATGGATGCACATGAATTTATATGTTTTGTTTTTTCAAAATTTGAATATTTGATGTAGTTTTTGGTCGAGCCTTTTTTTTTTCGTTTTTTTTTTCTTCGGGCTTTTTCTGGTCCGGTTCTACATTTTTGGTACTAGCCTTGTGATAATGCTATGGTATGTACAACAAATTAGTTTTATGCATAGTATTGAAGTTTTCAGTTGTCTAATACTTGTGTAAATTGCACATTTGATTTTCAACCATCTATGTTCTTCATGATTTGTAATTTAGAACTATAAATGTCTTGATGATTTGACATAATTAAAGGGAAATTATATTAAGTGATTTAGCATCATAGTTGAAGAAGATAAGGGATGTTTAATTGTTGTAAATAATAATTTTTAGATATGGTCTATGCATGATAAGATTTCCCCAGTAGGTTGAAACTTATTGGAACACTTTGGTATCTTTTTTCCTTGGATTGCCTAGAAGGTTGGATTGTTAAGAATTGAAATATTGTCCACTTCCATTGATGTTTTGTTCTATATTTCATAAAATACCTAAGGCCGAATTCAAAGGGTTAAGGTATAGTAAACCTCTAGGAAAGAGGTGAAATTTCTAAATTCCAAATTCCAAGAATTTCAACATAAGGCTCTAGTGTAGGCATTAAGGTCTTACAAAATAATTACATCGCTAAGAATAGAGTGGTGTGAAATATCAATGTATAGGTTGAGGAAAGGGTCCCCATACAAATTATTGTGGAGTGAAAAGTGTGATAAGGATGGTGGAAAGTAATAGATTGCAATGTAAATATCATGGGGCAAGGGGGCGCTACCTCGTATTCAGATTCACATGACTCTATCATGCTTGTTGGATTTGACCATGGAAATTATGCTTTGGAGTGAGTCACATATAAGTCATGCCACCCCCAAAACCTCTCACTTTATTGGGTGATGGGTCTCTTGTATACATGTTAAATCCCATTGGTAACCCTAAATCAAAGATGGTATATGCATGGGGTTGGCTTGTGTCTCCACGAGGAAGAGGCGGTCTCAGTGCCCAAGAACGTTACTGAGTGTACCCAAAGAGGAGTATAAATATCCATTATAGTTCCAACAATAAATGAAAATTACAAAACCCACCTCCCCCTAGTGGGCCCGTCATTTGGAAGGCCAAGGGTGGGACCACCTAGTCCAAGAAAGAGAGATGAAAAATATCTATAATGTTGGCAAAGAGAGAAGTCGTGCCTTCGATCCAAGAAATGCCATACCAACACAAACTTAGTGTAGTTACAAGGATAAAGAATCTCTAAAAAGTTAAAACAGAGTGACAATTGAACATGATCCAAACCTTGTCACAATTTTTAGTATTTTTATTTTTTTTTAAATGTTTCTTTGGGGGATCTATGGGTCAATTGTTGGGATTTATGGGCTGATAGTCAAGATCGACAAACCTGCCATTTTCAACATTCGAAATATAGATTCATCATAGATTCTAACATATTTGGATCTGGATCTACGTATCTAGTTTGGGCGGAAGATCTGGTAACATAGCCTTTTATTTTTTTGTTATTTTTTATGGATGCTTCTGTTTATTTTTCCAAAGTCACCTAGGATTTGCACCTAGATTTGATTGTAATAAATGACCCACTTATGCAGGTAAGGGTGAATATGTATTTTGGGGGTTTGAACCTTGGTGGGCGAATAACAACAAACCCTCTTTACTAGCCAACCAAGTCCCCATTGACATGATTGAATGTTTCATGAAGTAGTTCAAGGCAACATGGAAGCTATTTTGTTGTGTTGCATGGTTTAAAAATCTAAGTTATGTATATTGTTCCATTTATTAGATCTATTATTGGAAATTAATCAATAACATCCTAAACAAAGGGTTGTTGATGCATGCTAGTTTGAGTTTCCTAGATTTGTGTGGATTATGTTTTTTGAAATTGGCTCAACCAAGCAGAGAGATATTGAAATCATATGAGGAATTATGGAGGGTTTTATCAAGACTTTTGAGAAAAAGATTAACCAAATAGAAATAGACAATTAGATATATTGTATTCCTGGTCAAAGGATGTATGGAAACAAAGATACTATGAATATCATAGCTATATAATTTTTCCATGTATTCTGCATTGAATATTATCATGGCTACTACATTTAAGGTTTTGCAATTATTGAGTGTCAAAGAATATTGGAAGTGATAAGTATGTCGAATTTGAAGGTTTTCTTTAAGAACTTAATTTTAGGAAGTGTAAAATATTTCAGGTCCATCAGATATATCCTATTCACATTGAGTTTAAATGGAAAATATTTAGTGCAGGTTTTATAACACACTTCAAATTGACAACCCAAAAGGAGCTCCAAATTAAACTATAAAATGTTTCACCCATGCAAATCCATGCTTCATTAAACTTGCTTAAAGATATTTTTTTGTGGGATCAAATGCACAAAATGACACATAGATATTGGTCTCACCTCTCAAGTTTTCTAAATGAGATTCTTTATATAAAAAGAGTGTGTAATTGGCCAACCAAATATCTGAATGTTGACTGTCAAATTTGATTCTCAAGCAAAAAAAAAATGTTGATCATTTAACATTTTCATTCCCACATTAGTGATATTTCAAGAATTTTGATGGGTGAGATAGCCAAAATCTATTCTTTTTGTAGGCTCCTCGGAGCATCAATGAATATGAAAATTCTAAATAAACTTCTCAGATCATTTTTCTTTTAGGCCTTGGTGTTATTTTCTATGTATGTAATACTTGCAAGGATAGATGAATTTATGTAATTCAAATACCCACTATCATTTCCAAAATTTGTTTATGCTGGCAGCGACAAAAGATATCGATCCCTATCAATAATGTTTTCTGTCTCATTTGCATATCAAGTTTCATTCTATGTTCACTCACTCTGCATATTTCTTACATTACATTGTGCTTATTAATGTTTTCAAGCACATTAATTTTTATGTGCCTTCATGACTATGTTTATGTTATGTACCTCCATGCTTATGTTGACCAATTAGGTGTGTGAATAGGGGTTAGGACATTAATAGGCTTGACTAAGGTTAATTTATTAAACAAATTTGACTTTGTATTAATTATTTGATAGGGCAATTAAATAGAATAAATGCTTGAGTGCTTTATGTTTCAGATGATAAACATTTAGATAAAGAGAATGATAATCCTTGCCAAATTGTTAAATGTAATGGTTATAGTGATAACCACTAGTGGAGCCTTTCATAGTGCTAAGAGGAAACCTCAAAATAAGGAGTGTTACCCCCCCATGCCCAGGGGCAACTAGAAGAGATCATGTCTCGTGGCCTGCAATGGAGAAAATGATCCCGACCATGATGATGATCAACATGTCCACAGATGGTGGCCCAACAACTCCCCTCATTCACCTTTACAACTACATGTCAACCAAGGCTCATCACATCCAAGCAACGTAGTGTATGAGAGATGGTAAGCCATTGTCACCATGAGGTATGCTAGTCCTTCTTTTATGCAAAGTGTTGTGCTTAATTTGTCGTGCATGTGGATGAGGATATTTGGTTGAAGTTGGATAATGGATCATTGGCTTGGGAAATTGTGTCAGTTGTTTTGTTTCACCTTGGTGGTCAACTTCTGTGTCTTAGCCTCATGTTGTCATCTCCAAGGGAAAATGTGTACTACTGGGGGGCCCTCAAGAGATGGTAAGCCATTGTCACCATGAGGTATGTTAGTCCTTCTTTTATGCAAAGTGTTTTGCTTAATTTTTCGGGCATGTGGATGAGGATATTTGGTTGAAGTTGGATAATGGATCATTGGCTTGGGAAATTGTGTCAGTTGTTTTGTTTCACCTTGGTGGTCAGCTTCTGTGCCTTAGTCCCATGTTTTCACCTCCAAGGGAAAAGGGGTACTACTGAGGGGCCCTCACAAGGGTAACGTTCTGTTCCCCACCATACTTAACATTTTCCATCCTCGATCCTCTCATAGTGTAATAAACTTTGGCAATGGGTCATGGTCCATTCTCTCATGAGAAGAGGGGCTGAAGGCCCAAAGGTTGATTGCATATGCTATTAAAAGAATGAGAAAATGATGCTAAATAAAGAAAGGAATGATAGCAAAAAGGACTAACAAAAGCTAGTCCAAACTTGAGCTCTACCCTTTTAGTGATCACCCCCAATCCAAAATAACAATGCTAAAGCTTGAAACCTTATAAAAGGGGACTTGCAAATATGATAAAGTGGACTAGAAAGATGGTTAATAAGGGGCTTGAAAAAATTATCGCGTAAATATGGGGTAACTCAAGAGAAAGCACACCCTCCATAAAGGCACTCATAGAAATAGATTTAATGACACCATGAACCATGAAGTAAGCCCTAAAACCATATCACTATCACACTTACTATTGAAGGATTTTTACTTTCCCTGTCAATTTCAGGAACTATCCCTCTACCTGGGTTATTTTATCTCCTCTCTAGGTGGCACACCTAATAGGGTTGGATGAAGGCCCTCCCATACTTATACTTGTCAACTCACATGGGGTATTGGGATAGTGTGATGCTTGAAGGGGATGCTGAGGTGATTTGTCTTACATGGATTGTATCTTAAGTTGTAGATTACTTTGCATGTTTTAAGGACTAATGTTTCTTATGAACTTTGGCTAACTATGTTTTATACTTTGGTTTGTTTTGGATGGCCTTGACATGGTTCTTTGAGGGATGTTCTAAGCTTGTACCCAGAAGGTTGTGCCTTTATTGTAGGACATTGGAACATGTGATGGAGAGAAGGGGGTCATACAATGAATCACCATCCTCAAACATTGGCTCTCACATCCTTATAACTCTGAATGATAGACAAATGTGATTGGTAGGAGAAAATTCAGTGATGATGACACACAGATGGGATGAAAGCCCCATAGGCTGGGCAGAGTAACCCAAGAATTATTTAACACCAAGATCGAGAATGTTTCAGCAGAAGATAGTTAGATACAATGCATAGATGATATGCATCCCCCTAGGGCCTAGATCCTAGATGTTGGCCTTAATATGGTGATGTTGTCACCTTCTTATAGGGTATGATGCAGCTAGGGTTTGATCCACATATGGGATACTGATGAGACATGGCATGGTTTTTGGTGAGCAGAGACATCACTTGCTCACACCTTGCTCTAGATTTATTCCACATGGCCTTTGGAGGCTGCATGCTTGCCTTAGAGACCTTGAAATCTCACACATGTGGGTTATTTTGATGTATTTTGCATTTATTGCACTTTTAAAGGTTAAATGAGGGGTAGACCCCACTTATATTGAACACTATGTTATGTTTGTGGACATAAGTGAGGCGCTAGGCCTCATATATAAATTCTAGCACTCATTTCATTTTTGGATCATCATTCCTGACCATTGTGAGGTGCTACTTCTGAAATTTTCTCCCTTTTGGGGTTACTAGCTCTTTCTCTCTCATGCGCTATGCTTGGAAAGGATATTTTATGGATGGTTCACATATTTTGGATGGATATTTATGCAATTATGGTGAAATTATATTGGTTTCTTGGATGAAGTAAGTAAACTTCATCATTTCTTGTTTATGTTATTGATTTTTATGGTGAAATTGCTATTTTTTTGCAAGAAGTCTTGTTAATTAAAACCCTAAGAGAGGAAAATAAGTGCTTCTTCCTATCACAAGTTCTTATTTGTCTAAAATTGGTTAATTTTCCTTGCTTGGGTTAGAACCCTAAATCCCTAAAGTGATATCACTTTAGGATTTTAACCCTAGAGAATTGATCTTTGACCTAGTTTAAGCTATAAGAAGGGAGGAACGATTTCTAGGGCCCAAACATCCTTGCACTGTAGACATCCTTCTCATCAAGATCTAAATCCTAAGGCCCAAATGTGCTTGCACATTAGGGTTTAGATCCTACCTCTTGGTTTCAAGTAGATCAATCTTCAAGATTGGTTGTATTGGAAGAATCTATAACCCTAGAAAGGCTCTAATCTTAAAACACTCTTTTGGTGAATTGATTGATAAAACCTCTCTCTCAAAACTCTTAAGAATTCTACTAACTATACTAACTCTAACACTATAAAACTCACTATATTTATTGTTGTTGTTACTAAATTTTTCTACAACTATCTAAAATCACTTTACTTTGTTACATACACTCATCTAAAGGTGGTTTACGTCACTCAGAAATTACCTCTAACAATTGGATAATGTTCTATTGGTTGTGTGCTTAATTTTCATGGTCAATTGTGGTATTTCTGAGCACTTATTATTGTTGTCGTTGCAAATTACTTATTGTTGTTATAAGTTGGGTTTACTACTACAATTTGCAACAACCATAACAATCTAACTTATCTAGTGTTTATTACCCCACGGTCTAGAGGTAACTAAGGAGATGACATCTTGAGGCCCACATGTAGTAGACATGGAATTCTAGGAGCCCAATGCATAGCACAACCCATAGAGCCCCTCCACTGATCACAATTCACCATCATCATCATTTCATCAGAGCATCATCCACTACACTAGCTTAGCTCCCAGAAGACAATAAGTCTTGCTTCATGAGGTAACATGTCCAGACTCATGGTAAGTGTCACTTTAATATTTGAAGCATTTGAGCATGTTGCAAAGAGTCCTTTCTTGATTATAAAATGTTTTCTTGGAAATTATACCTTCTGCCTTATTTCACCTTGGTGGTTGACATGGTTTCCTAGTAAGTAGGTCACCCTCAGGAAAAGGGTTGCTACTAGGTGGTTCCTTGAAGGATCACCGTACCATTCCTCACTCATATTTACCACTTCCCACACTTCTTCCCCTCTATTTCCTCCTCTTTTGGGTTTTCAGGTGCATTGACCCCAAGAAGGGTTTGTACCTCATTTCATGGGAAGAAGGGGATAAAGGCCTAGAGGTGTTATAGCTGGAAAAAATTAAAATCCATAGATTATCCTTCTAGATGCTCTTCCTAAGGTCATGAGACCAATGAAACACTTCTCCATATGAATAAATGAGCTTTTAAAACACATAATTAATAAATGTCTCACTTGATGGGGGAATGCCTTTGTGGTGTCCTTTACTTTCCATTGCATATGGAACTCAATGTGTTCCTAACTCCAAGTGGCATTGTGGTTCTCCTTACTTTCCATTTCACATAGCAGTCAATGCACATACCATAATGAATTAAAGGTAAGGGCTTGGAAAAATGTTTCATTGCAAACGAAGGATGCATCACACCCTCCACAAAGGAACCCATAAATGAGACAATGCAAACCCTTGATATGTCAATAAACCCATGCCAAAAATTCTTCCTCTATTCCACATCATACTTATCACATTATCTATATAGGGTCTTCTTTGGAAACATTCCTTGACTTGGGATTGGCTTTCCCAATATGGCAGCATGACTTTGAGAATTTGCTTAATTTGAAAAGGGGGGATTTTATGCACATGTTTGGGTGGTTCTTGTATTAGATGTGGCTTACTTGGCATGATTGATGTGACTTGTGGACCCTTGGAGAGTGTACTTGTTTGTCTTTGCAGGACTTTTTCCATAGGATGGATGCTAAACCCCGCATGTGGTGGCCATTGATGATGAACGTTTCACTTTTAGAGTGGAGGATGTTTCCTTTGGAGGCACCTTGGAATTTCTATAGGATGATATTGCACCCTTCTCCACTTGTACATTGGTCTTTGGAGGCCTAGGACATCACCTATCATCCCTTGACGTCACCTTGGAGGGCTAGGGTTTGATGGATGAGATGGTTCCAGAGGTGGCTTGATAGGAGAATACCATGGTAAGATACTTTGGCATGACACATGGCCTTTGGAGGCC
Source organism: Picea engelmannii (assembly GCA_009831015.1). NCBI lineage: Eukaryota > Viridiplantae > Streptophyta > Pinopsida > Pinales > Pinaceae > Picea > Picea engelmannii. Next base: position 301,717 of record ML776647.1, read on the forward strand.
CAACGTTTCCCTCCTCATGCTTGAAATTTCACTTGGAGAGCCTGTTGGCAAATATTGAACAAGCAACGAATGCGTGTTGATGATTGTTGTCTTTGATGGCAACAGCAGAAATGGCAGGATATGAAGGATAAAACCCCTTGGGGATTCGGACGTAAAAGCACAGGAGGAACAACATTGAAGAAA
>ML776647.1:308434-363650 GCA_009831015.1 Picea engelmannii
TTGGTGCTCAATTGTAAATGATGTACAGAACAGAAAAAGACTGCCTATCATTTCGAAGAAGAAGAGGTTTTCTCCCTTTATGGGTTTCCTCGTGAAAATCTGTCTCTGTGTGTATTTTATGTGTGACTGATGATCTTTACTCTTACTGTTCATATGTTGTATGTTGGTTGATGACACATGAAGAAATCTTAATAATTGTTTAAAAGGCATAAAATTGTTTAAGCTTATAAACAACTGATTCACCCCCCCCTCTCAGTTGTTTTAGTATTTCCAACAGAGCCTACATCATCCTCTTAGGGCATGACATCACCCTTCTAGGGTTTTATTTCATGTAAAAATCTACTTTTGTATATTGTAAGGGAAAATTTAAGGGGTCGACCCTCTTATGTTTTGTTGTTGACAATTTAAAGTGGACAAATATGTCAATATGGCTCCATATAAATAAATCCACTTGAACTTTCATTTTATCATGACATTTTCTCACCTTTGTGAGGGAAAAAGTCTACAATTTGCTTTATCTTGGGTTATCTCTCTCTTCTACTCATGCACTATCTTTGGAAGGTCAAGTAACAGATGTTCTTTACTTATTTTTGGATGGTATTGCTCCACTTATGGTTTACTCTCTTGGTATCCTGGTGAAGTAAGTAAATGTCTGCAATAATTTTTCATGCTATTAATGTTTTATGGTGAAATCTACTTGTTCATGCTATATATATTTCTTGGTAAAACCCTAAGAGAGGATCATAAGTTCTTCCTCCTCTCACAAGGTTAATCGTCTCCAAAATTTGTGAAGAAGACCCTAAATCGCCAAAGTTCTAGCACTTTAGGATTGTATCCCTAGACTCTTGATTATTTACCTATGTGAAGCTACAAGAAGGGAGAAAAGGTTTCTAGGGTCCAAAAGTGCTTGCACCCTAGAAAATCTCTCTCCTCAAGATTCAATCTCTAAGGCCCTAATGTGCTAGCACCTTAGGGATTGGATCCTACCTATTGGTTACATCTAGATCAACTTCCAATTTAGTTGCATTGTTGTTGCAAAGACTCCATATCCCTCAAAGACACTAATATTTAATCTCTCTTGTGGTGAAAGTGATCAACAAACTCTGTAATTTTATTCTCTCAATATTCCTACTAACTTTATTAACACTAACCTAAGCTAAAACACTAATAAGATTTCCGTTGTTGCAAAAATTTTCTACAACCATCCTAACATACACTAATTTTTTGCATACATTGCTCTAATAGTGGATTAACATACCCAGAAATTGCATCTAACAATTGGACAATGTTCTATTGAGTTAATGTTAAGTTTTCATGGTAAATTGTTGCAATTCTGAAGTGTATTTCTTGTTGTTGTTATAATTTATCTATTGTTTTTATACTACTATAATATGTTGTAATTTCATAACAACCATAGTGATATTTGTTGTCTAGTGTCTTAAAGAGGTATTACTTGCATACTTGTACTTGGAAATACTCGTATATATTCTATAAGTGTTCTTGTTCTGGGAAGGTACTCAAAATATATTTTACCTCTTAGTTCTCCTTGACCTCCTTGACTTATGCGATCAAGAGAGGGGGAGGTAGGATTGGCTAAAAAAATTGCTAATTTGATCCCTTGAGGTCATCGAGGAAGCCTCCCCTGTGGTGAACCTCCTCCATCACTAAAATGAGGGGATTTCTTACTAAGGTGACAGTGGTAGGATATCTTGTAGTTATGCAAGATTTGGTGATCTTGTGTTGGGATTTGCACAGCTTCAAATCCTGTGATAATAATGTCTAGAAGAGGTATTTATTGCATACTTTTGTTTGGAAGTTGTTATACATATGTTGTAAAGTGTTCTTGTTCCGGGTAGGTACCAAATCATCTTCAAACCTCTTCTCTTTCCTTGAACTAGACCAACTATTCAATGATCAAGACAAGGGGAAGTAGGTTTGGCTACTGAAATTGCTTGATCCCTTGAGGTCACCAGGGAAGCCTACCTTGTGGTGGACCTATTACATCGCTAAATCGAGGGAAGTCCCTACTTAGGTGACAGTGGTAGGTTATTCCATTGTTACAAAATATTTGGAGATTTGTGGTGGGATTTGCACAAGTACAAATCATGCAATAATAGGGAGAATAAGAGGGGTCCCAAGAAGTTTCAAAAGTTTATTTTCCTTATACATAGGGTGCAATACACAAGATTGCTAAGATTTTGAGAAGCAAACAAATTAAGAAAATATTTGGTCTTGTAGATACCATTAAGAGGACATTGAACATTGTCAAGGATCCATTTGTAACCCTAGAAAACACAAGGGGGTCTATCTGATTCCTTTCTTTTGTGGGAATTCCTACATTGATGAATCATGCCACTCGGTGATTTTCAACATTAAGAAGCATAGTGTTGACGTTCTTCATGATTGCTTCCAATCACTAACCTTGGTTGAGCACTCACACAAAACAAAGCATCACATTTGCATGAAAGATACTAAAGTTATTGTTACAATTGCCCAGTGTTCAAAAATATGACTCGAGGAAGAATCAAGATTGAGAACCATTCGTAGAATCGTAATAGAGATAACAGGTTGCAAGGAAGTAGGACCTGGATCCCTACTATCCACATGCATAATAATAATGGTGATGATGATGATAATAAATAAGTTTTAGTCCTATTTTGCAAATTAGGCTTAAGGTATTCGGTAGTTTCTTTTGATTGGGTATCATGCATTTTTTGTTAAATCTTAGAAGTTAGGTTCATTAAATTTTCAATTCATGATCACAGATTTTCTTTGAAACTAGAAATGTTAAGAAACACCAATTAAAACTTCATATTTTCTAATATTAAAAGAACAAGACTATATATTAGGGGTGTAGACATTACGTATCAAAATTTTAGATCAATATGGCAAGTGACAGAGTGTTGATCTGAGAAATATTCAATTTGTAAATCAAAACTAGCAAGCTAGAAATATGTAGCAACATTCACATAACTTCTCGTTAACATTGAAAGAATAATTACAAATGACTACTAGTTTACTAATGTGTCCTACTCCATCTATTTTTATAGAAGAAGAGAGGGTCGTCCCACCCATGCAAAAATGTCGAATAGTAGAAATGTGCAACTCCTCAAGTAATATGACACACATGTGCCACGAATAGGTAGACACATGCCAACACATGTCGGAACATGCCAAGCACACTCCTTCTATAACTCCTCACGGAGCAACATTAAATCTAACATTATTTGCGAGGAATATGTTCGCTACCAAACCAAGCTTCTCTCTTCCCTTTTGTTAGGGATTTATCAAAATGTTTCCCTGTTGTGAATTTGTAGGAATGTACTCCAACACCATTAGCCCCTTATGTACACTATTTAAGAGGAATGATATTGGATATGTGTGCTTGGAGAAATCATGGAAGACTAGATTCTCATTGGGCCATCTGAAACTCTAATTATCATAATAAATAAAAATGTGCTCTAGATTTTCATTGATCAACTCCACAAACCAACTTGCAAGACCATTTAGATTCACAACTAGTTTAAGAAGTTTTCATATACTTTGCTTCTACCAAACTGAGTGCAACTACTCCCTACTTCCCACTGAACCAATAAATTATCCCCGTGCCCAAATTGAAACAATAGCCATAAATGCTCTTATGTGTATCCATACATATATTCCCCAATCTGAATCAACATATCCATGGAGTAGTAACTCACCATCTCTTTCATACCACATTCCATAATGAATCATTCCCTTCAAGTATTCAAAGACATGCTTACTAGCTTTCCAATGAAATTGTTGAGGTTCAATGAGTTGAGTTGATGTTTTAACTACATAGCATATATTTGGCTTGGTATTCACAAGGTACACCAGAGACACAATCCATTCCATGTATAGAGTATGATCAAGTAAATCTAAATCATCATCATAAGTTAAATTTAGAGTTGGAACCATAGGGTAGACATGGGTTTGTTGTCCAACATTTGAAATCTCTTCAGAATCTCCACAATGTACTTCCCTTGTCCAAGGAAGACTTCACCTGCAACCTATGAAACCTTTAATTGCCCAAAATAGTGCAACAAACCAATGTATTTCATGTCAAACTCACTCTCTAATATCTTCTTACACCACAAAATGAGGTGCTCATAATTTATTTTAAAGATAAGGTAATCTACATATATGATTAAGACATACATATCAAAGTTATCAAATAAAAAATAAAGATTAGGGTTTGCACAAGTCTTGGAAAAGCTCAACTTCAGTGAATACTCATCAATATTAGAGTACCATGCTTATGGTGCTTGCTTTAGCTTGTAAACGGATTTCTTCAACCTGCAATCATGGATCTCTCGTCCATGGATCTCAAAACCTCTTGGTTGAATTATATATACATCTTTTGTAATCACTCCATTCAAGAATTATGTCTTTACACCTATTTGATATAAATACCAACCAAGGCAATATGCTAAAGGCATGATTTATTTGATAGATGTATACCTGGGAGTTGGATTAAAAGTATCATCATAGTTAACTCCCTCTTTCTGGGAGAATCCTTCGGAAACAAATGTGACGTACTTTTCAATGCTCCCATCAACTTTATGCTTGATACAATCCTCTGGAATAAATCATTGATTTCCTAGTAGGTCTTGGAACTATATCGTATACATCAATTTTTTGGATGGAGTTGTACTCCTTTGTCTTGGCATCATGCCACATGTGCTTTGTAGTGGCCTCCTTAAAGCTAGAAGGCTCTGGCTCAAGAATATAAGTCATTAATGCAACATAAGTGGAAAACTTATTAGGTGGATGACTCATCTGAAATGTAGATATAGGTGCTCCAACGTGTTCATGTGCATCTTGTAATGTCTAGATAAGCCATCTTGGCTTTTTAGTTGAATTGGAAGGTAGTAAGGCCTCTTTTCCTTGGTCAGAATCTTGCAAATATGAATATGATTTTCCTTTCAATTTAAGTTTTGAATTTGGAAAAACAATATTTTCACCTTCTTCATTCACTATGTGAGGCCCCTGTGACCTTGAGAACTAGCCATAGTGATCAAAATTCACATCCCTACTAACCACTATCTCAACTAAGATGAAATGCAGATCAAATACCCTTTGGAAGTCTTAATGTATCCAACAAATATCCACTTGATACTTAATTGATAAAACTTACTTTGTTTCTCATCAGGAACATGAATATATACTCAACAATAAAATACACAAAAATGAGATACATGTGGCTTCTCAGCAAAACAAATCCTCTAATGTTTTTCCCTTCATAATCCTTTGTGGACATAGATTCAATATGCATGGAGACACATGGGTAAGTCCATGTTATGAATCATGACCTTTGTTCTGTCAATGGTGGATTTGTTGTTATGTTCAACAATCTTATCATGCAATGGGTTTTATGGTACTGTAATCTCCCTCTTAATCCCTGCTTCACTATAAAAAACATCAAACTCCATGGGGTTGTAATCTCTTCCATTATCAAACCGAAGTTCCTATATCATCCTCCATGTTTGATTTTCAATCATGGATTTGAATTCACTAAGTTTATCGAATACTTCATCTTCAATTTTCATAAACAAAATCCAATATTTCCTATGTGAAATATCAATGAAAGAAACATAATACAAATTACCTTTTAATGAAGAGGAAGACATATGCTTGCATACGTCAGATTGTACAATTGTTCTCTCCTTCTTGGATGGAAAACAATGGTAGAATGCTTCTCAAGTGCACCCTTTTTTGAAACACCATTCTTCCCTATCTTGAGATCTGGGAATCCTTGCACCATGCCTTTGAAGAAAGGAAGAGATCCATATTGCAAATGATCAAGACACTTATGCCAAAAACTTGCCATTATCATGCACTAAGGCCTCAAGTTTTGTAGTATTAGAAAGGAGCATATAAAGGCTTCCTTCATGCACTCATTTGGCCAAAACACGTGGAATCTCTTGGTTGCGATATTTTATGGTGCATTGTTGATCATTAAACTCAACTATAAACTTAATATCCATAATAACTGAGACAAAAAGGAGATTCTTTGTTAATCATGACACAAAATGAAAATCATGCAAATTCAGAACATCCCTCGAAAGCATTATGAATCACATCGTGTCAATCACAATGACTAGATATATAACATCATCACCTAACTCCACTTGTATTTCCACATATTGTTATTGAAACTTGATAAAATTTATATTATTAAATGTCACATGCTATGACACTCGTTTGCACACATACCAACCAACATTGGAAGTGGTATTGGTAGAAAGATACAAATCCATAGGGAATGTGGGCTTAATCTTGGGTGCCAACTCATCCACACTTGCTAAAGTATCTGCACTCTTGACACCATTTATTATCAAAGTTCCCTTTCTTGTGACATGTATCTCACATGACCCCACTTCTTAGTACCATGATTTAAAAAATATGTCTTCTTATCCTTACCCTTTGTAGGCACACTTTTCTTTCCACCTTTCTTCATCTTCTCTATAAATGTAACGTATTGTTTCTCTTCTCTTCATGCTCACATACGCATTGTTTCTCTTCTCTTCATGCTCACATTGTTTCCCACCTCATTTCTTCTTGGACAAATATATCCCAATATTCTTATAAGTTGGGAGGTTTTCCCAAGCATACACATCTTGAACAAAGGCTCCCAAACATGTGAATAACCATTTAGACCAATAGGCATTACTTTCTCATATTTTATCTTCATACCAATAACAAAGTGTTGATCTTTGAGTTTGGTTAACTTCACAAGGTATCGCACCACAATATTTGAATCACTCATGTGTGTTTTGGTGAGCTTGTTTTTCAAGAGCATATTCTTGGAAATATGGACATGTCAGTGCATCAAACATTTCCTTCACCAATTTAACCATGATGTGAGGAGTCATAGGTGAGTCCAAAAGAACCATGTTCACCTTAGGGTGAAAACATGAAAATGGGTAACACTTTTGCTTTCCTTTTATGATGAAAATTGCAATTTTTTCTCTTTCTTAGACATCAAGCAATAAAAAATCATATATGCTTTGAGAATTTCATTTTTACGTAAAAAAATTGTAGAGCATTGCGTTGCTTTCATACTCGTATTTTTCTAACTTTTTATGGACATATAGTGGGATAAATCTAATATTTATTAATTGCATATATTTTTAAAATTTCAATAAGGATAATGAGTGACCTACATGGCTACCTAGTTTTTTAGAGATAGTTATTCATTTTAGGGAAAAATTATATGCATGCAATCTACATAGTTTTCACTACTGCATTCACTATTTGAGTAATATTTTTAATTAATTATCAAAATAGAGTGAATAAAATATGGTGTCACATGAACACTACTAAGAAAAGTAAAACTACCCCTTTGAAGATGGTAATGCGAGGAAGTGCATTATGATTTTTTGTTTTTTTGGTACTGTGATCTTCACGATATCGAATTTCCATTGTAGGGGATTTTGATAACAATAAAATCCTTGAGCAATAAATCTCAGAACAAGATTATTAAAAAATAACAATTCTTCACGAAAATATATAATTTTTGTATCATCACAAACTAGATTCGAAGATGAATCCATGGCCATAGGTTCAATAGATGATCTTAAAAAATCACAAGGGTCCACCCTTATGGAAGTTGTAGGGTTTTGAAAAATTCAGTGGAGTTTACTGTTTTGGATGACCAACAACTCTCGGTTGAGAGTTTGTTTCAACTCTCGAAGAAGAGTTTTTGTTGCTAATATTTTTACTTTGGGTGAAAGTTAACTCTCGATCGAAAGTTCAAATTAACCCTTGAAAACTCTTGGCGGAAAGGTGAAACAAACTCTTGGTTGAGAATTTGTTTCAACTCTCACACAAGAGATTGTGTTGCTAATGTTTTTACCTTGGGTTAAAGTTAAATATCGTTCAAGAGTTCAAATTAACCTTGGAAAACTCTTGGTGGAGAGTTCAAATGAACTCTCAATGAAGAGTTAAATTCAAACTTGCCTTGAGAATCTTTTCAAGCAAACGATATTTAAATATAAGAAAAAAATATTTAAATATATATCATCAGATGAAATATTTTTTTATATTAGTCATATTTGAATTACCTCTTAAAAAAAGAGAACATAAAGGAAGAGGGTGAAAAAGAAAAGCACATTGTGTTAAAAATACTTGTTAATTGATTTTTGGCTTTGGGATATTGGAATTTGGCTTATCTCTTGTGGAATTTGGCTTCTCACTTGTGGAATTTTGATGTTGGATTTCAAATTTCGTACTAATTTAAACATGGAATGTCAAAAATATAACAAATGAAAACATGATTACAAGAGATCTTATAAAGATGAAAAGAATGAAATAATTCATGATTACATGAGGAAAAAATGGGAAAATTTTATGTGGATGAACATGGGAACGATGAGGAAATGAGGTTGACAAAGGTTGAGGAACTCGTCAGTGAAATGAATGAACAAGTAAATGTTGATATCGACACCATTGGAGAGTCCATAATTTCATAAATTTTGAATTTTGTAAGCTTGATTTGATTTATGTATTTAATTGTTCAAATTGCAATTTATACTTTTAAGCAGGGACAACATCTAACTAATGACAAGATCCTACCATACTAGGGAATTCATGGAAATTAATTGGAAATGGCATCAACATCCACTTTGAAAACGATTTTTTGGAGAGCATGGATGTAGATAACATCAAACAAGTGAGACCTTTGATCCATGATCAAACTATACAAGATAATGTAAATGTGGTGATCAATACTTATTTCCAAGGTTAATCAGTGATAACACAAGCTCAAATATTACATATATTGGTAGAACACAAAACACCAAGATATGTAGTTAGATTTTTGGACATTAAAAGTGGCAACGAGGCTAAGGTAAATGAGGTTTTATCAAAAATGTTTCCTTGGAAATTTTTGCACTTGGAAATAGGCAATCCATTGATGTAGGGTCGCTTATAGAGCATTAATAATAAGTCAAATTTAAAGATGAACTTCTATTAATAATAGGTCGAATGATTCCAAAAGTTTCAAAAACTTAGAGGAAAACACCGTGGAAAAATTTAAAAAAATCCAGGGTTCAATTAGACGAGAATGATGAGATTTCTTGTTGGCCTATTATTTGTAGGCAGTTCTATTGAGATTGACTTCCAGATAATGTGAAGGAGAAGGTGCAAGAGTTTTAGCATTTGAATTTTCATGTTTCACCAAATGAGAAGGACATCATGTGATAGTGTATATCAAGAGGTGAATATGAAACTCATGGAAAGAATATAACACAAGGTACTCAAGTTGAATTGTTTTGTAATTTTGAAGAGTAATATTGATGTTAAGATTTTCCTTAGCACATTGGTGAAGCGTAAACCATGGTATGTAAGGGACATTGCTATTCACGACACATGTTTTTGTTGAATGTATGTAGAATTCTAGTTGTATTATGAGACATTTCTATATTTTGGCATACAACATCAGTGAAATGAACTTTCTACTTCCATTGATTGTGGACTTTTATCCAAGATATTATGTGTAAGGGATAATTATCAATTATTTTATAAGAAAGAATGTGTTGGTGGTAAACAATGAAAGATTTTTATGATTTGGCACTATCTAGTACGAAATATAATATTGATATTAATGATCATCAATTGTCAAATATCATTGTGAACTGGAAAACATGAATATGTTAAATACACTCCTATCACATATTCAATGGCAACCTAAAAAAATATTGGTTTTCTTGAAGGCAATATCCTGGAGACAAATTTCATGAAGAAGTTTATAGATCAAATATATAGATATATCAATCATTTTTATAATGTGTGATGGTAGGGATTATAATGCAACCAATCATGTGAAGCACTTCCTAAAGAAGCAATATTATCATCGGTTAATTTTGTTGAGAAATACACTTTTGTTGCAAAGGTAGATACAAAGTCAATGTTATCGTTCAAACCAAGTTTCTATACTTGAGAATATTTTGTATAGACATGCAAAGCTCAATATTGATAGTTGTGATAGCAACATAATTAATTGTGCAGTGGTTAAGGCGTATCATTTTTACATTAGCGATGATCGTACACATGATAATTTTTTTGTTTAGTGTTGTTTTAATTTACTTTATAAATAATAAATGGAATGAGGGGTCACTTTTAAAGAACATTGGGTGTGGCCAAATCATTGTGCTAGTCAATTTAAATCAACAAAATCATTCTTATGGTTATGCCACCTTCATAGAAAATGAACATTTTTCACTCCTAGAGTTTCTTTGAGACGAGACATGGTAAAATGAGAGCACGATGGAACTTCGGCCTACTTAAAACAAGCACTCAAGATATACTAAATGAATCACTATGTTGCTTGAATTGTAGATTTGAATGATATTTTTCACTAGTGCAAAACAAATTTAAGCCATGAATTCAACCCAATGATGGTCCATGTGCGCAGGTAAGTGTGGATGACCTTAAAGTTCATAATTAATTAAATACATGTGTGTTTTTATATTGAAATAGATATTTATTTTTTAAAATTGATACATGAACTCCTTTGTCTCGAGTAGGTTTTGTTGGAATATGGTGATTGGTAACATTGATAGATTAATGCCATGTAATTGTGTGAGAGTACCTAGAACAAGGGATTTACACTCCATTAGGGTGAGAAAATGACGAATATACACTCAATTGAAAAACAAAAGAACTATTTCTTTTGTTTTGTTTGTATTGATGATGTAGAGTCTAGTGATGAGTTTCAAAAAAAAAATAACAAATTTGTCAACCCTTGAAAACATGAAGCGTTGAAACCATTACTACCTTTGTTGGAATACTAAGAGGGGGGGGGGTGAATCAATATGATCACTTTTACCACTTTTAACCAAAATATATAGACTTCAACTTTATCAACAATATATCATAAATGTATCATCTATGATTGCATTCAATATACCATGAGCATATAAACATAAGTTACATCACATCAACAACATCAAATACACAGTACACCATAATTTACATGGAAACCCAAATGAGAGAAAACCACATAATTATTTCTTATATATTTTCAAGAATACATTCATTGGAAGCACCAACTTCCCAATTCTCTAGCTACAACTAGAAGGAGGCTACAACCCCCAATTTATAGGTGTTACACGTAAAAATTCATCACTTCGATAATGTCACATTATCATTTTCGTAAGTGTTGCACTTTTGTCGCAAGTGTCGTATTTTCGTTTAACATATGTATTGAGAACGACACCATAAAAAAATTTGATACATCCTCTAAGATATGTTGGAAGGGGAAACCACATCATTTGAAAAACTAAGAAAAATGTTTTGTCTTGATAAATGGCCATCTTAATGAACTTTTGGAAGATCGACGCTCCCCTGCTCATATGCAAGGAGCGCTAGCGCTCCCTGTCCCTCTAGAAGGGAGCGTTGTAACGCTTTGTTGCCAGTTTTGAGGGAGCGTCGATTGGTTGAGAGAATCATGGGAAGAAATCCCCCTTATCTTTAAGGACAACTAGAGATGATCCAAGTTGGTTTGGATCGAATCCAAGCTTTAGGCTGCATCTAAGGGAGATGCCACAACTGATGGAGTCATATCCTCAACTTATTCCAAATACAACTAAGGTGGTTGATCCTCTCAAAGCCTATAAAAGGAGGCATTATCATGGTGAAAAGGAGGAGAATATCAACAACAAATATTTTCATTCTGATCGTGGATATTTCGAGCAAGGGGTTGGACAAGGAGGACTTGGAGAGGTTGTTGCAAATGCATATACTGATTGTAAGTGCCTTGTAATGTTCTCATTGATATATGCTTGGCCTATTTCCTTCAAGTTTGTGTATGGTTGCATATACTTGTCTTTTGTTGATAAATTTAGTTTAAACTAATCTTGGTAGAGTAGGAAGCATGCATTGTATTTGTTGTCTATTGGATTGCAGATCTCATTAAGGAACTTGAAAATCAAGTTCATCCTGTACTAAGCAAGGACAAGATTCAGAAAAAGGTACATCATACTTTCTTCCTCTTTTCCCTTTGACTAGTTTAACTACATTTAAAGGAATGTTAGTGTCCAATGTTAGCATCTTTCTGTCTTGGTAATAGGGGTCTAGGATCCAAGAGATATTCACCTGTCCGCAGGGGAATTTTCCTACAATAGAAATTGGTGACTCCACTAGGGACCAAAGCTTTCAATTTTGGTTTCTTTCCTTGGTTTTGTCTTAGTTGTTTCTCATCTTCAGATCCCGCTTGCTTTATTTTTCTCTTCTATACATCTTTTTTCATTACTGAAGTTGTCTCACAGAGACTGTTGATCAAACTTCCTGAGTTTTTCATTTTCTGGGTTGATCCCTTTCTTTCTCAGAAACCCGCACCCTCTTCGGTTACAACCTGAGCGTTGATTTCTTGATCGATGCTCCCTTATAGTGCTTTAGGGAGTGCTGTAGCACTCTAGTGCTGATATAACCAAAGCATCGATTTTTATTCATTTTGAAAAATTGTTGACTACCTTTGTACTGGGTGTAATTTTTGGGTATTTTCTTTTAACTCAAAATTGGTTTTGTCAGTTTATGTCTTATGTCAAACCTGCAACTTGCTTCTTTTAGTACTTTTGATCTTTTATTTTATTTTATTGTATTTCCCTGTCACGAAATCACCCTTTTTCTTCAGATTTTGGGTTAATTTTGATATCTTTTCATTCATCTGATTGATTGAATTATGTTACAAGGAAACTCAGGGATCTCTTTACTGTTAATTGGTCTCTGATCTTCATATATTTCCATAAATTTCTTAAGTGTGTTTTGTTGTTTTTGGTTTTCTTTTTGGAAACTTTAATTTGTTTTATGGACTGTTGTGAGAGTGCCTTTTGTTTGTGTGATTCTTGCTTCCCATTGACTAAAGTTGCAATAGTGAATTCATTTTTATTATTGGCATAAGAAGCATTAAACCAAATCAATTCACATTTATAATCAAACGAAAGGATACTTTTTACGATTGGTTTTTGGATATTGGAAACAATTTCTTAATGATTTAGTACTGAAATTGATTCTTGTTGAAAACAAATTGCATGAAATTTTTGCATTCTTGTGTTTGGTAGTGAAAGAAAGAAAACTCTTCTCCTTCCCGTAAATACAATTTCATCGAAATAAATGTTTACTTATCATTCTTTTAATTCTTTGGGATTGGAGTCGTAACATCATTAGTTTCACTCTCATTCACCTCTGTGTAAAGAACAACCACTAAAATTAACGCTAATTAAAAATTGATCTAGAAACTTTTTCTTTTTAGATTCTTCCAACAACATTAGACTAGGATTAGCACTTTGGATTAGGCTGTGAGTATAACTCTCCAAAGCATTCAAGAAAAAATTAGCATCTTGTGATAGGGAGAGTAAATCCAATTTTCGTATAAGCATAGTTGGAATCCCCCTCTCACATAGGGGTTATGCACGAGGTCACATTCGGGAGAGCAACAGAGATTATCCCTTCAAGGTTTAATCATTCGTAGTAGTCAGATCATATTTTGGGGGTTCTTCTTGAGGTTCAACTGTCTTCATTTGGTCTCGGTGCTTCATGAATTCCGAATCCATTTGGGGTCCTATGGAGTTCTATCGGTCCACTTGTCCTCAGTTCTCTTGAAGGATTTCAGACTTGTTATCATGCCCATATGTTCGGACTCGACTGTCGACTGTGCCTACCCAGAGGATGACTGCGAGTTGGTGTATTTAGTAGCCATAATATTCAGGGTCCTCACACAAGGTGACGGTGAGGGAAAGTATTCGTTGTACCTAGAACAAACGTCATCCAAACTCACTCGGGCTCCTTGGAGGGTAAATCCACGATTATTGTGTGGAAGCTTGAACCAAGGCATAAGTCTGCTAAGCAGGTCTCCAACGTAACTGATCCACTTGCTCATATCCTAGCCCCTTCTCAATTTGATCACACGATGTTGGATTTCATCACCAACTACTACGGTCATTGAGAGAAGGTTTTGTTTGCTTGTTGGTTATTCTAGATTTTTAGTGAGTGTTGTTTATTTACTTAATCATTTTTCAAGATTGAGACTGTAGATGATAAAGGTCTTTGTAGATCATGTAGGATGCAAGGGTTGCCTCAAGAAGGCTACAAACCCTTACCTCCTAATTCACCTAAATATTTTTACCGTGAAGAGGTAGAAAATCGATCAGATGCTGGGAGCGCTACTACTCCTTTGTTAGAAAATATTGAAAGCGCCTTGGTTATGGTTGAGTATCTCATTCCTCATATTATGCATGTGTCATAAGTTCCTATCGAGCCACTGATTATTCAATTGTACTCGTTCAGTAATGTCATAGAAGAAGAGTGTCCTCAGCTGTCGTTGAGGCCATACACTGAGACACAAATGGAAAGCACACAACACGATTATAATGATGAGTACATGACTGTTGTTCGGTCTGCTGGCATGGTAAATCCATAATAGACACATTTTTGTTCCATATGGAGAACTCCATCGGGATGTGATCTTTACGAACATTTCAACTTTTGTCGACCACCTCTTGACCCTCTTACCTGTTTTGGTGCCAAGGTAGGACTGTCTGGTTAGACTATTGACTATCCCATCGAACAAGTAGTGAATCCTGTTGCTATGTCAGTACAAATCCAAAGTAACGTCGGAGTCGTAATGCCTAGTCATACACAAGATACTTTTACCGTTACTCCCACCACACCACCTTTTCAAATTACAATTCCTTATGTTCCACAGAATCCTATTGGAACACCTATACATCACCGAATGTAGAACCCAACCATACACACACAATCAATTGTGGGACAAATCCTGACTAGGGGGAAACCATCATCTAGTGGGTCTGTCCCTCCTGGGGGATATCCACCCTTGCACATACCCACTAGGGGGAAACCCCCTTTTATTGGTTAAACCCGAGTTGTCACTCAAGCTATGGCAGGGGGACAACCCTATTTTACTAGAAACTCTTCACAATCCTGGGGAGCACCCCAAGGAGGTATGTTTCATAAACCTTATCAAGGAGGACCATCATACCCTAACCCACTAGGAGGCATACCAAATCTTATTCCTTCTGGATTATATTTTGGACAACATTATCCGGGTGTCCCGAATCCCACTTGGGATCCTCAAGGACAACAATCTTATCCTCCCCAAGGGTCAATTTTATACCCTCTACAAGGAAAAACTATTTACCCCCCTCAGGGGAAAAATATTTATCCCCCACATCCTAATCAAATGACCTATCCTCCCTAGAACCAACCAAGTTTCCCTCCTTTCATGAAGGTTCCTCAACAACAATCAAATACTACCTATACCAACCAACAACAGTTGTATATGGGAGGGCCTAATGGATACAACTATCCACCTCAACCGGTTTATGGCCTTACTGGTATCCCCATGCCACACCAGTATCACCCTCAAGTTAACCGACAACTACCGTTCCTAGCCACACTGGATCTACCAGACTTATCTCGGTTGACAAATGATCCCATACTACATTTTCCTTTCTGGCCGGTAATTCCTGATAAATTACCTTCTGACATCCCCAAATTTGATAGTAAACCTGGCAAAGACCCAAACAACCATGTTATGAAATTTCATCTATGGTGTTCCTCAAACTCACTGATGGATGATTCTATCTGGTTGCGTCTTTTCCAACACACACTCAGGGGCTCAACAACCAAATGGTACATTGAACTCCAACGTGGTATGTTTCAATATTTCAACTCCCTAGGTATGGATTTTCTCACGCATTTTCAATTACCCATGTTTTACGAGACTGGTACATAACTCTTGACTTCACTTCGTCAAACGAACTTCGTCCATATCTCTGATCACATTCATGAGTTGAGACAATGACGAAAGTTGATCAAAGCGACCACCCCTGACCAATTATTGGAAGAATGGTTTACTGAATCTCGTTTATCCCCAATTTCCCATGACGTCTCCATGGGTGGAGTTGTCACTGAGGAAGAAGCCATTGCTCATGCTCAGTACCTAGATTTGGTTTATTCTCAATCTGGTACGTTGTATGAGATGATACCAAATGCTCCCCGTGCATCCACCGATCCATCCAAACCATCTTCCACGACTCATGCAGATGGAATTATTGGTGCCATAAAAACCCAATATTAATCACATTCGGTCGACCCAGCGGATCACTCTGTTTCTATGCCCATCGTCGGTTCGACCTCACTCTCCTCTACCTCCCCCCCAACTCAAATATCTGAGGTGAATGCAGTCTAGTCTACCTCTTCACAACAATCTTGGGGAAAGAAGAAAATAAAAAATAAACCCAATAATAATAATAATGAAAATGAAAATCCAAAAACACAAGCTCAACCACCTGCTCTTGAAAAACAACCACAACGAAAACTTAAATTTTCGTGTCTCATTTGTGGTGATGATCATTACACCTGATATTTTCCTCATCGCAACGAAGTTGAAATTTTTTTCAAAGGGAATTCCCAACCCACTTTATTGACACAACCTTTTCCTCAACAATATTCCATGGTTTCTCAAGCCCCTGCCCCTCCAATAAGGGGTAATCCCAGTCATCCTCCTAGCAAGGAAGCCTTGTCGAGTGCCCATATTTATATGTTTAATGGGATTGATTTAACCAATCACACCACAACATATGACACGCCGACTAAACCTGATAAAAAGAAGGTCACTAAAAGTACTACATCAGATCCATCTCCTTCCACCGTTGCTCCTCCATCTGGATTACTTCATATTGAGAAACCCACTTTTGACTGTATTTTACGCCCTCCCAAGAGCACTATTCAAAAATCGACTTTTAATCCTAGTTCATGTGTCGCCCAAAACTAAAAAATTGTTGAAGATTTAGATCAAGCACCGTGTGTTGTGTCTGCTCTTGAATTTCTACAACATTGCCCAAGACAATGTAGAACACTCTTGGCCTCCATCAATGCGATTGATCCCGAGTTGTTGAATAATATCACGTTTAACCTTAATAAATTCAAGTCATGACTTTCTCACCAGCTTGCTTTTCAGATCGATGTTGTTGTTCATAAACAACACATTCATCATACCATATTGGATGAGGGAGCTTCAAATTGCATCATGTCATTAGCTTGTTGGAAAGGGTTGAAATCACCCGTTCTTAATAAATCCCCTACAATGTTATGAGCATTCAATGGGCAAGGTTTTCTCCCTCACTGACTCTTGCAATCCTTAGTTGTTCAGTTGGGACGCAAGACTATCTCTGTCAATGTAGAGGTATTCAATTTTCCCCTTGATTACAACTTGTTGTTAGGAAGAAGTTGATTTTGTGCCATGAATGTTGTCGCTTCATCAATGTTTTGATGTGTACAATTCCCCTATCAAGGTAAAATTGTCACTAACAATCAGTTAGATTACTGCACTCCCGATGCTCACGCTCTCGCCACCAACAATATTCCTTTCTTGGGATATACTAAGATCACTTATGAAAGTGTCAGTATAGGTATTTTAAAAGACTCTTCCCTTATGGGTACTTTCCCTACACCACTTCCACCCACCTCACAACATATTTCCATGATCAATATGATCTCGACTATGGCATATCAATCTTACGAATCATCTGATCCTTGGGTTGTGCCTAGTCCTTTGGAATTCGATACACTAGGTGATGCTATGCCACTTAGTCCTACTGAGGCTCCATACAATGCCATCCAATCCACCTCTCCCTCATTGGACGACCAACATTTGTTGGCATCCAACACTTACTTGTTGCCATCTTGATTGGATTCCCTATCCTCTGCTTTCGACTACATCCTACGGGTTTTTCCATCAGACAAATCCATTATGGAAATTCTTAGTATCGAAGAGGTACCTTGGGATGACAACCATCATTATTCATATTTTCTCCCTAATCTAGATGAAATTGAGAAAGATATACACCCTATATTTCCTAGCGGTGTTGTCAATTCTCCCCAATCTCCCATACTTACCCAGGAAACTACTTCTGAGGGAAATTTAGGCAACATATCTTCTATGACTGCTATCGACATCTCGATCAAATAAGGTATCATGGAAAATTTTCATCTCGATGCCAATTGTTCGCCTGAGGAAGTGGAATCTTATACCGCTTTATTCAAATAATTTTGTGATGTCTTCACTTGGAGTTAGGAAGAAATGCCAGGGATCGATCGATCTATTGTTGTGCATGAGATAAAAAATTACCTAGGTGTTAAACCTGTACGAAATTATTTTTTCCCGGTTCATCCTAAGAAAACCATGACCATAAAGGCAGAAGTTGAAAAACTTTTGAAGTCTCATTTTATTTATCTTGTCCCCTTGACAGAATGGGTTTCTAACATCGTTCTGGTGGCCAAGAAACAAGGAACCATTAATGTCTATGTCGATTATAGGGATCTCAATAAGTCTTGTCAAAAAGACAATTAACCAACAACCTTTATCGACCAAATCATCGATTATTGTGGTGGTAGCATTATATTTTCCTTCATGGATGGTTTCTAAGGGTATAACCAAATCGATATTCTACCGACTAATCAACATAAGACAAACTTCATCTTCCTTTGGGGGACGTTCACTTATCGGAAGCTACCTTTTGGTCTTAAAAACTCTAGTGCTACTTTCCATCGGGCTATGTCACATGCTTTCCACGATATCAAACATATTGTGGAACCTTACCTCGATGATTTACCCGCTCATTCATCTACTCGACATGACCATATTTGTCATTTACATAACATTTTTCTTCGATGTTGGTTTTACCATATCTGTTTGAACCCTCACAAGTGCATATTCATTGTCGAATCAGGTCGAATCCTTCGATTCATCATCTCCAAAGATGGGATTAGGGTGGATCCCTTAAAAGTAGAAGTTATTTTCGCTTTACCCCCTCCCAACAATCTGACCCAACTACAAATTTTGTAAGGGAAAGCAAACTTTCTTCATCGTTTTATCTGTAATTATGCTGAACTCACTAAAGGATTTATGAATTTTTTTCAAGAAGACACTCTTTCATTAGGGATGACGCTGCTCAATGCTCCTTTGATGCTCTTAAGCATGCATTAACACATGCCTCTCTTGCACCCTCTAAATTATACATGAGACTATATCCTTTATTTGGCTACCTCTACTTCCATTATTGCTATGGTGTTAGTTCAAGAGGATCCTAACGATGACGAACATGTGATCTACTATCTGAGCAAGAGTCTATCTGGTCATGAGCTCCGATATTCACACGTTGAAAAGTTGGCTCTGGCAGTCGTCATTTTCATCGAGAGATTTTTCCACTACTTCTTGTTACGCACTACCATGATCATTGTGGACTCGAACCCCATGTACCATATCCTTACGCATCAATTCCTTGGGGGAAAATATTCCAAATGGATCGTTATTCTTCAAGAATTTGATCTTGAGTTTTCCAAATCAAAAGTTAAAAAATCATCGGTTTTTGGGGAACTCATCTGCGATATTCCCTATGATGATGAAGATACAGAGCCCAATGATTCTCTTCCTGACAAATCTTTGTTCCTCATTAGCACGTCAAACTCTTGGTATGGATATATTCTTCTCATCTCCAAACCTAGTGTTTCCAACTCGATATTTCCCATGACGAACGTCGTCGTATCCTCCACCATTCTAAACGCTACCTTATCATCCTGTCACCTTGGAGCTTGTGGAGGTCATCTTTTTGGGATGACTACAACCCAAACAATCTTACCTGCCGGTTATTTTTGGCCCTCCATTTTCAAATATTGTATCAAGGCCATCAAACGATGCCCACCCTGTCAAGTCTTTCAAAAAAGGCACGTACCCACCCTGCTCCATTGCATCCCATTGTCGTCATTGACCCCTTTGCCAAATGGGGCATTGATTTTATGTAATGTAAGCCTACCTCAATCGAGGGGCACAATTATATCATCATTGTTGTTGATTATTTCACTAAATGGGATGAGGTTGTGCCTACATTTTTTAACAATGGTTGCACTGCAACACTCTTTGTTTTTAACCACATCATCACTCGATTTGGTGTCCCACAAGCCATTATCACTGATCATGGTTCACATTTTCATAACCAGATGATGAGTGAGTTGCACGTCAAATTGGGTTTTTTCCATGAAAACTCATCCCCCTACTGTCCTCAAGCAAACGGGCAATTTGAAGATATCAAAAAATTCCTTAAGACCATGCTCCAATTCATGGTGGGGACAAATAAAAACTCTTGGCACCTACAAATTTTTTCCACACTTTGGGCCTACCGCACTTCCATGAAAATTGTAGCTGGATTCACTCCATTCCAGTTGGTATATACCGTAGAATCAATGTTACCAATCGAGTGTGATATCCCTTCATCGAAACTCACCGTGGAACTCCTAGCTCATACCTTTGTTGAAGAGGAACGATTCATATATTTAAAAAAGTTGGATGAAACACATCGCGATGTTGCTCTCATTAATGAGACACATAAAAAATGAATGAAGAGTCAATATGACAAATCCGTTCAACCTCGTGTTTTTTCAAAAGGAGACTTAGTCCTCGTTTATGACCAAGCTCACGATAAATTGGGGACAGGGAAGTTAGAACCTCTCTGGCATGAAAATTATATCATAAAATGTGTATTACATAGAGGCTCCTACGACTTAGTCGACTACAATGGAATATCTCTCGATGAGCCCCGGAATGGGCTCTACCTCAAGAAGTATTATGCGTAAAACATCTAGCATGTGTGCTTTGTACACTTTTGTACTATTTTTTTTTTGATTTGGTGTGTCTTTTCTCTTGCGTGAACGATTTTTGTCTTAGTTGCTTATACTTTGTCTTGTGGTTATGTGTGCAAATGACATCTCCCTTTCCCATATTTTTCGGGTTTGCGGATGGCGCTAGTCAACACACAAAGAACATTGATTCTGCAGCTTGGGTCATTTACCACTCTGGTGAGTTGGTGAGTTCGGGAGGAATTTTCCTAGGATCAGTAACCAATAACGTGGTAGAATATCATGTTGTCATCGGACTCGTAACTGAAGCCTCCTCTCTAGGTATAACTCATATGATTATTAACCTAGACTCTCAACTCGTGGTCTGTCAGCTGAATCAATATTACGTCAGTTGCAACCTTGTCTTACTATGTCTCCACCTAAGAGTTTGTCGTCTTGAAAGATCATTTGAATTTATACAATACAAACATATATCGAGAGAACTCAACACAACGTCAGATTCGTTAGCTAATTACATATTGGATCGGTATCTTGCGCATAGATAAAACATTTGTAAAAAAACATGAATCACATGTACACTAAATCATCACATAAGATAAATTGTAACATCAATAGGAACCACAAAACTCGGATATATATACAGATGCGTGATAGAAAAAGTTTGTTTTAAAAATACATCATCAAAAGGTACATAATTAGGGAAAAAATTATGGGCCCTCATGCTCATGATATCATCATGAAAGACTACAAAATATGCTGAGGATCCTAGTGATCCTTCTGAATCACGTTATTCTCCATGAAACACACTACTGCATGAGCCACTCGTCAAATAAAGTGGTTCAGACTCTCAGGAACTCCAACTGTATGTCTCTACAAATGGAGAGGCATGTCTCGCCTCCTGAGAGGTGGGACACCCATGGTCAAACCTCAGAGGTTCTTCTCAACCTCCCGAAGTCCTCCCACTGCAACCTCGTGCCCCATTGCTACCTGTACGTCTCCATGACACCCCAGTACCAACATATCTATCGGACGTGATGCACCTCTTTCTGTATGATGAAACAAAAACATCCTTAGATCCCTCATTGTACACATAAAAAAAATACAAAAAAATACAAAAAAAATACATGACAAGGTTTAGTTTTGTACCTGACACATCCCACTAAATGCCCTTGAGGAACACCAAGTCTGCACTTCCCCGAAAATCTACTCCAGCATAAGGAAAATCCTGAATGAAAACTACTTGTCTCATCCACCAAGCGAAGAAATCAGTTGTAAATCTAAATGTCGAGGGCTTGTTCCCCAATATTAGGGTTAAACTGGTCCATATCTCCATCCATGGCTCAGTCGCAGGTCGTGCTATCAATGGAACATGTGGTTGCATCTATGGGACTCACTCCAAAAATAATGAAACTAGGAAAGATCCATATCCAAACTGCTTCTAACTATCTGTCCTACACTTCGAGATCTGTTCCTTCACGTTTCGAAGGAACCCTGTGCTCTAGTTAAACAACCTGGGCTCTACACATTGTAGAGCACATGACATATAGGATTTCAAAGCTAGATGAGTGCTGGTACTACCTGCCAATTTGGTGATGGCGAATATAATCGATCTCGGTTCCAAATCCCTCACATATTTGATCACGATTCGCCCACAGACCAATCACGATCCAGGTATACAGTGCTCAACAACATATGCCTCACTTGGCTGAGGATTTTCTTGATGTCTGGACAAAAGGATAGGATCCCCTCTCCTCGAGAGGCTCGTCAAAAAGTATACATCATCAAGCTCAATCTAGAGCATGTGTGGCCCAATGCGAAATGCATGTTCAACATCATCCCACAAACCGATCAGGGACTCAAGTAATAGTACCTCTTTCCTCATATTCTGGAGTTTAAAGTACTTGAGTAGGCCACAATTTCGCAAAGTCGCCCTTTCTTGAGGGATTTGTAAAGAAGCAATATCGTCGAACTCGTTTTCTCGTTCCTTCCACTCAATTAGGGCTATATGATCCGTGTAATCTGCAAATACAACCAATTAAACATCTTTAGTCAAATTTTTATGGCAAAAAATTGTGTCTTTTTAGCCCAAAATGCAAAAAAAAAAAATTGGTTATGCGCCAACGCTCCCTTAAGTCTGCCCACAGAACGCTAGCGCTCCCTAGGCATGTGCACCAGGGTGTTGATATCTTGATCGACGCTCCCTCAAAGGGATCCAGTTCGACGCCTAGGGATTCCTAAGGAGCCAAGAACACCCTAAATATAAGCTCAAACAAAAAATTAAACTGTAAAAAATGATTGGAAAGGCAAGGTGACCAACCTAGTCCAGACATAATCGAAAATGGTCGACCACAGCTCCCGTACTCACAACTCGAAAATCGCCCTCCAAGGTGGAAATTACAAAGCTAGGAGAATTTGGTAAAAATCAATTGGTAAATGAAATTCTTAACCTATTTTATTATTTGATAGGGTTGATTTTTGCTATTGCTCACTAATATAAAGTTTTTTGGGTTTTTTTTTTTAATTTTTGAGGAGTCACTAATGCTTTGGGCCCAGAACTGTCTATATTTGCAGGTTTTTAAGTAGTATATTTTCGACAACCTTGTGACACTGACGAGCATAATCTTTGTTCTTTCTGGTGCTCGAAAAAACATGAGAATGTAACTGAGTAGAATTTTATCACTTTTTCGGACTTGTTAAGGTTACACGAAAAATGAACCCCTTGGAGTCTCCTTTAAGCTCTTTTCAGACTCTCTAAATATGAAAAGGTTTTCGAGTGATCTTGCTTCCTTTCAGACTCGTTTAAAAGGTTTTGAAAGGGCATCTCTTGAGTAGCATTTTATCTCTTTTTTTGACTTTGGAGACTAAAATTACGAAAAAGTACAACCCTGGAGTCGCCTTTAAGTTCTTTTCAGACTCTCTAAACATGAAAAACCATTGAGTTTTCCTTCTCTGGACTCGCTAGAATAACACATTGAAGGGCCCATATGGGACCGAACCCTTACTTCTTCTAGTTCGTTAAACAAAGGAAGAGGGACTTACCGAAGGTGAGTTATATTGAGCATGTGTTATCCTCCTCGAGCTTGTTAAAAAAAAAAGAGGTACTTTTCTATTTGGATGGGGGGGGGGAAATTGAAGGAAGTCAAGTTATCTTTTAGAATTGTGACAAGTCACTCTTGCAATCTCCCTTGAACATGACACATTGTTTCCACCTACATTTTGAACACTTGGATAATCTGCTAAACCTCTGCACTGAACCAATCTAATGAGCCTTTCCACTCCTTTTGGTCACCTGACAAATGTCATAGTGTCTGTTGTATTATGTTTTCGTCCACATTACATTTATGCTACCAAGTCATGTTGTGCCTCAGTTTTCAAGGGAAGTATCTGCCTCAAGAGTCAACCATCACAAATTTCCAGCTTTCAATACCCGTGTCAGTCCATACTCATTTGATTCACCATTTTACATCTCTATGACAGTTTTGTGTTGATGATGGGGGATACATCAAGGCCCTCCATCGACAAGTCTTTTCCTGTCGACTTCAACACATCATCCAAGAATTAGAATTAGAAACCAATTATTACCTTGGGACTTGCATGCCTCAATGGAAATCCTCCTCATATCCGACAATAGGTTTACATCATTGATCTATGATCAAACAATTCTACGAATGTTCGACTTCAACTCATTTATTCACATTTATTGGATTGTACTAGAGTATCTTGGGAATCATTGACATCTCAAACTTGTTAACGGTTTATGTCAATGACTAGTAATCAAGTGGTTTCTACCATGTTTGACATCAAAACATCTATTCACATGGCTATATTTGTACCACATCGGGATTGGGACGAAGACCCTGGGTTGAGCATTCACTTTGTTATCTTATTTCCCAAGGTTGTGAAGGAGATATTTTGAGCATGCTGATTTACACATAGATCCACATTGCATTGGTCAGTGGCTATGTTTTATCATCTCGTAGATCCACTGTGTATTTCTCATGGCTACGATCAGTTCATGTCATGGAGGTATAGATCCACATTGTATCCTTGGTGGCTATACCCTTAGTCAGTATCATCATGGATCCGTAGTGTATTTATTGGCGGCCATACCTTAAGTTCTTTGTTACTCAAGCATAGGAATGCTTTCCTTGGGTTTGAAACACATGATAACATTTGTTTGATGGTTGTTTGCAGCTTCTACCAAGTTCTTCGACTCCATACCCTTTCTTTGAAAATCTACAAAGCGCTTCAGTCATCAGCTTTCGTCTTTTGACTTCACACTTTGGGGGGGGAAATTTTACACATCAAAATTCCTCATTTAAATAATGTCACATTATCATTGTCGCAAGTGTCACACTTTTTTCACAAGTGTCGTAAATGTAACATTTTTGTTCTGCATAGGTCATATTGTGAACGACAGCATGGAAACACTTGATACATCCTCTAAGACATGTTGGAAGGGGAAACCACATCATTTCAAAAACAAAGAATTTTTTTTTCCTTGAGAAATGGTTATATTTATAAACTTTTCGAAGATCGGTGCTCCCCTGCTCATATGCAGGGAGCACTAGCATTCCCTATCCCTCTAGCAGGGAGTGTTGCAGCGCTCTGTTTCCAGTTTTTAGGGAGCGTTGATTGGTTGAGAGAATCATGTGAAGAAATCCCCCTTATCTCTAAGGACATCTAGATATGATCCGAGTTGGTTTGGCTTGAATCCAAGCTTTAGGATTCATCTAAGGGAGATGCCACAACTGATGGAGTCATATCCTCAACTTATTCCAAAGATAACTAAGGTGGTTGAGCCTCTCAAAACCTATAAAAGGAGGCATTCTCATGGTGAAAAGGAGGAGAATATCAACAAAAAGTATTGTCATTCTGATCATGGATCTTTCGAGCAAGGGGTTGGATAAGGAGGACTTGGAGAGGTTGTTGCAACTGCATCTACATATTGTAAGTGCCTTGTAATGTTCTCATTAATATATGCTTGGCCTATTTCCTTCAAGTTTGTGTATGGTTGCATATACTTCTCTTTTGTTGATAAATTTAGTTTAAACTAATCTTGGTAGAGTAGGAAGCATGTGTTGTATTTGTTTTCTATTGGATTGTGGATCTCATTAAGGAACTTGAAGATCAAGTTCAACCTAGACTAAGTGAGGACAAGCTTCAGAAAAAGGTACATCATACTTTCTTCATCTTTTCCCTTTGACTATTTAACTACATTTAAAGGAATGTTAGTGTCTAATGTTATCATCTTTCTGTCTTGGTAATAAGAGTATAGGATCCAAGAGGATATTCACCTGTCCACAGGGGAATTTTCCTACAACAATAGGATCCAACCCGAAGGAAGCTACAACTCCCTAAATTCTCTGGCTCCAACCAGAAGGAGGCTACAACCCCCTGATTCTCAGAATCCAACCTGAAGTAAGATCCAACTCCTTAAGTTCTCCAACACCAACTGAAAGGAGGCTACAATCCCCTTTCCTTGCCCCATCATGCCGCCCTGAAATATAAGTGTAGACCAAACTGCCACTACCACAATCACTGCCACTGTCAACCTATCACATCAACCTGTGACTACCACTGTCACATCAACCAAACTATCATTGTAATTTTCACATCAACCAACCTGTCATTGGCCCGGTCACTGTCACTGTCACTGTCACTAGCACTATTATTGTCACCATCACTGATATACCATCATCAACTGGATTCACTTAGATGGATACAACAACCATCACCAAACCATGTACATCACTCATCAACCATGCATATCAACCTGTACCATCACATGCATCATCCATATACCATATCACTCATGATATGTCTCAATCATGCCATACACCATGTACCATATGATATCATCAACGAAGTGTCACCAAAATAAAAAAGATACTAATATAGCCAAGATGCCACTGTCACTGTCACTGTCACATCAACCAACCTATCACTGTCACTGTCACATCAACCAACCTATCACTGTCACTGTCACATCAACCAACTTGTCAGTTTCATTGACACTCAACAAACCTGATCTACTCACATAGATCATAGACATCGCCAAACCATGTACATCAACTTGTATAAATTGTGCATCAACATGTACCATACCATGTACATCAACCATGTACAATATCACGTACAATAACCATGCATCAACTTGTACCATCTCATGCATCAACCATATGCCATATCACTCATGATATGTCTCAATCATGCCATACACCATGTACCATACGATATCATCAATGAAGTGTCACCAAAATAACCAAGATACCAAAATACCAACATAGCCAAGATGTGCTACTAATCAATCTACCATAACATCACCAATGTGTACCTCAACATGTACCAAGAACATGTCTCACACCATGCACCAAAGATGTGCCTCAAACATATAGAAATGCCTCAACAAGAAACCAAAGGCATGACCATAACATCATCAACATGTAATCAAGACGCATCTCAAACCATGTGCCTCAAGCACGTGTCAATATATCCAAGATATGCACCAGTAATGTACCTCAACAAATATACCTCAACCAACATGTACCATACATTCAATATGTGCCTCAAGGCATATACCAAAACTCAAAAAGACATGCCTCAAGCATGTTCCACAATATGACCAAGATGAAACCTCATAACACATAGAGTAACATACCTTTGCATATGTAACTGACCTGGTGCCTCTGATATTGATACACAAATCTATATCTTTACCTTAGTTCTCAACAACCTGGCACTAGAATATTTTCCTCTTCTATCTTGTCCTCACGGGACTAATACTGTTTTCTAGCGAGGCCTCGCATGATGAGCCCTAGAAAACTCACGGGGATGCCTCGCGTGACACCGTCAAGCTGACACACGAGGGCCTGCTTAATTAGGGTTACAGAAAAACCCTAGCTCTTTGCAGCTCTGAAACCTTCGCTCTTCCTTCTCACTTTCTTTGTTGCATCATACTCAACCTCAAATTCACCAATATACCAAAATATTCTCATAAGATAGATATTCAATGAATGTGTGTGTCCTTATGAGAGACTCCTTGAGGTGTATTTACACTTTTTCTTAGAAACTTATTTCCTTAACTTTAAGGATTCTTGAATTTCTTGTTGCAACCACTTTACCCTTTCATTAATTGACTTATAACCAACTAGGGGCTTCTTAACCATTATTCATGGCTTCCAACTTCATGAGGGCATATCTCCCTAACCGTGAGGAATCATGTGGCATGCCACCAATCACCAGAAACGACATGACAAGTACTATCCATATATGAAGGTAATACCTATATTTACATTGACGTTCATGTCATTATTGCTTGATCAAATTTGGGTTCCATAATCACACGTGTTGACATCAACCACTCTTGTTTCCGTCATCACACGTGTTGACATCAACCACTCTTGTTGACATCAATGAAAACTAACTTACCATCAATATTGATCACAACTCTGGTGTATCTTGAATGCTCCAAGGTTTGACATCAATGAAAACCAATTGTCCAACAACCTTTTGGAAATGAGATTAATGTAGAGATGGACAATGAAGATGTTATGATCGAAAAGGATTATGAGCATGTTTTTGATATGGTTAGAGAAGGTGATGTATTTGTTCTCATTACACCATAAAATAATCCATAACAAATGAAATATTATTTAATGTGATGTGTTAGGTTGAAAATCACATCGATTCAAGAGTTTAAAAGATCCCCTCAAATTATATAGATGCAATCAACACAATGGTTTTAATGGGACATTTCTTTGAAGAAGTCGATAAATTCAAGGACGACGTTCTTTTGAAAGACTAACATCTAGATGTTATATGTGCCTGGTATAGTCAGTTGGTCATAATAGAGTTAATATTGGAAAAAGGTCCAAGAGGTAGCAATGAAAATGGTCGATAGAAGATCATAGAAGATCACGATAGAAGATAATGAGACCATTCTTGAGAATTCTCCAGTAACACATTTGATAGGATATTTAGACACTTAGGAGTTAGTTAATATTAACTTGGTCTAATGTGTCGTTAGGTAAAAGTGTGCTTCTTAGTGTGTTTCTTTAGTATGCATTTGTAGTTAAGAAATCTGATAGTCATGATATGTTCCCGACATAGAGTGATCTGAAATTTCATATTCTCCTCAATCTTAACGACTACATTGATTTGTGGCTTGACACCCAATTGATCCATGATATCTATTTAAAGAGTATGGATGGTCATTTTTTGATGATCGATTGTGATAAACTCTCTTGTAAGTCTCTCTACGATATTTTTCTTTTGCATTAATAAATTTCTCCAAGTGGCCACATTGGTTGGGGCCGTGAATGTTTCCTCGTAGGGGTTTTACCACGTCAAAACATCAGTGTGTTGATCTTTGATCTGATTGTGTGAGTGATTATTGAAGGTGTCCGTCCTCTATTGGAATACATGTGTTGTCAAACATGGTATCTGAGTGCATTTGAAGACCCACTCCCGTTGTATATCAAGATCATGAAGCCACGTTACCTAATATCTAGTTTCTTCCATTTATTTACATTTTTGGGCTAAGAGGATTGTTCCATTGTGTCTGGAGCACTTGTTTCAATTAGGTATGATTTTCGTTTCACTTGAAAAGGTTTTCGTTTGGCCAAGATGCGACCATTTCGGTTTTCTACTTTTTATTTCCGGGTTGCTACTCTTTTCAATCTATATATTCTATTTTCCCTTCACCCTGTGTGATCTCGGTAAATTAGAAATAGATCAGAAAGGGTTTTCCTATCTATGTATTTTATTTTCCATGCACCTTGTGTGATCTCGATAAATCATAAATAGAGGGAAAACTTTCATTTTACAGGTAAGCTAACCGAGATTTAACCCTTGTTTTTGTCAAGAAGAAAAACAAAATTCTTGTGTTGATCCATATGGATGTCAGTGGCCTCCCACCTATTCCAACTGGCTCATTTTGGCAGTTTTCTAGTTTGGCAATTTTTTCCTAGTTTTCGGGTCCCTGACTTACGTGGTCATTTTGAGGCCCTAAACAACGTTTTTAGGGCTCGCCATAATTAGCTTCATAACTAAGACAAAGTATGATCACAACATGTGTATTCCTCGGATAGACCTTTCCAACGGGCTATCATGTGCCTAAAATGGAGATCGTATACAAAAGTTATGATCCCGTGAAGTTGATGTACTAACTTACCCAAACGTGGCCCACATGACTTTTGGCGTTTCATATCCTAGGTTTAGGTTTTTGGATGTATAGGGTTTTTGACATTCATATTTATTGTAAAAAGGTCTTCAGAGCCTCATTGTAATCATCTTCTTGCGAGTGAGCACATCCATCACATCTCTTCTCAGAGCTAAGCTGCCACCATTCTAGCAAGCTTGTTTTCCACTGCATTTTATAGTTTCAACTTATTTCCTTATTGAATAGAAACCAGTTTTACTGTATATCTGTTATTTTGTGTTAAGCATATTTTGATAAAAATTTGTATTCGTTTTGTTCTACTCATAAAATCTGGATCAGTGGTATCAAAGTGGTTTGCTCCTTGTCATTCTTAATGCATGTCTCCAACAAGGTCAAGGTACAAAGAATTGGGTCTCGAGCTTGTTTCTCTTGAGGACAAAATCTATCTCACACCCAAGAGACCTCTCATGGTGGGATAAACGAAAGATGACGGGACAGGAGATCCCTTCAAAATGTTTCTCAAGGAAGCCCTCACGCAATAGAGGAACGAGATGATGGATAGTTTTGCACAAATCCTTCGGCGGCTACCAATAGGGGACGCATCCTCCTCAAACGGAGGCGTTGCCCCCTTCAAGGTACAAATCAACTTCGATATTCCTATATTTGAAGGTCAGATATACATAGATGTTGTAGACAAATGGTTGAATCTACTAGAAGGGTATTTCTCTATCCATAACTTCTTGAATAGAGAAAATATTATTTTTGCGCTCCTCAAAGCCATTCCCCATGTCAAAGATTGGTGGGAAACTTTCTGTGAGCAAAAGGAAACAAAGGAACCCTCATTATTTACAGTCATAATCACCTAGGAGTCCTTGAGGGATGTTATTAAGGAACAATACTACCTTGTTGGAATTTATGACGAACTGTACACAAAATGGACCACACTACGACAGGAAAGAGACCAAGTAGTGCCCGAGTTCACAAATATCTTCCATACCTTTCACACCAAGATGGGTATCAAATATTATGAGCGACATATGGTGCTCAAATATCGTGGCAGTCTACATATATACATCTAGGCCGAAATGGAGTTTCTAGACATCTCATCCTTGGGCACGGCCTATCAATATGCCATCAAAATCAAGTAGAAGCTAAAAAAAAAGACACGACAATTTGAGCCTGGGAACCCTATTGAGCATACAACACACCCTAAAAATTCCTATGTAAAATTTTTAATTTTTGGGGTACCACTTGATCTTTGCACTGTCTGATTCGACTTCATTTTGAGAAATGTTTTGTCTCTATTTATTATCATGACTCTCATCGGATATTCAAGTTTGTTTGAACTTATGAAACCCCATGACTTAAAAGGCCTTAACACCTGAATAAAGAATCAACAGATAAAACATTTCACCTTACACACTCAGATTCGACATCAGAAGGAATTCAAAGAAGGAAAAGAACCACTCGGGAAACCTTAGTTACTGAGCGCCAATCTCCATCGACATTGACAAAAGGAAGTTTTTGTTTGCGTCAAAGTCTTGCATAAGAATATCATCGATAGTTGATTCCCTTCGGCATCGGTAAAAGACGAGGGGAATAGACGTTAAAAAAGAAAGAAAAGATATCGTCAATAGCCGATACCCAATGCTCTTATCGAAATCGGGGAAAACGTAAAAGGATCACAATGAACATTCTGACCGCGCTAAAATATATCCCCGATCGCCGATCCCTGATTTGTTTTCGGCATCGAGACTTTTTCGAGGAAGCTAATCCAAAGAAAAGAACTTGATAGGTTTATCGTTGATCATCGACCCTGGATAATTTTTCGACATCGTCAAGCTAAGGTTTTTTTTAGAACAAATAACTTAAGGAAAGTCCCAACTCCAATTAATAAACATGAATTAGGTCACCGATATTCAACGCCACGTGTCCTCTCCAGATTAGAGAACCGTACGGTCTAGATTTTCCCTGAGTCATTCTTGGTTCCCTAGGTCGGAGTGACACCTTCGAGTCATCTTTTCCACGACAACATTGTACGGTGAGATTGATCGATGTCAGATCTTTTGTAGAAGGACATCAATGAAAACGTTTATAGCACATCCTCAATCCTCGATCCACCCACTGAGAAAGTGACACGGTGGGATGTTTTAGCATTAGATACGATCGGATTTTGAGCATTTAAGGGGATAATTAATACAAAATCCCACATTAGTTGCTACCTTGTGCACCAATCAAAACAACCATTTAAAATAATTGATAGACCACATCACCCCCGCGCCTCCACCGTCAACCTACAATGAATTTAAGCTGTAGAGATTCGGCGATAGATTTGTTTAAATTTCTCTCATCACCCAAATTTAATGGCTGATGCGACACAATAAGTTCTTCCCTGGTTTAAATTCTCTTTAGTCATTGTAAACGAAATCATTCTGTGCGCAAGGAAATTCAGAGCATATGAAGAAGCGAGATGAGTAATTCGAAGGCTGCAGAGATCCCGTGAGTATAAAAATAACCAGGTTTTAGCAAGCTTCACAGGTATGTATCCAAGTACGTAAATTTAACATCGCTGCAAATTTTATGTTTTCCATCTGGTTTTGTTCTTTACACAGTCTCTGAAAGTATATTTTAGTTGCAGGAAAAATTCTGCCAAGAAATCCAACCACCAGACGATCGTCGAGGGCACCAAAGCTGAAATAACTAGAGGTAGGTGAAGGCTCCTCTCCAAGGGCCACAAAACAATTAGAATACACTCTGAGGCCAAAAAATGTCATCAAAACAACAATGAAGAAGGTTTTTATCCAACCTCCAGTCTTTGGAGATACAGAGGCCAACACGGGGTCCAAGATGGGACTCCCACATTGGGGAGAAATATTTAACAAGATCAGCCACGATGAATAACAAAAATATGCCCCACACAGTGATCCAAAGGTGAGAGTGCTCGATGACGAAGTGTTCCTGAACATCTGACGGTCGTACCTACATATGGTGGCGAGAAAAACCCCTGTTTTTCCCTGTATTGAAATCCTGAAGTGGTTCATCGACCAGACAGACACACATAAATTTTGATCAATGATGAAAGTTGTAGGTGTGTCGGAGTGTTCTTACCAGTGGAAGTTTAGAAGTAATACAAGCTTAGAGATCCCGAGGAGCGACTAAACACAGATTTTGTCTTGAAGTTATACGAGCACCATGATGCTAGCCGGGTGATGGCCTCATGGTGGAGGGAGGAAAAGAAGTAAACCAACTGGAGAATTGGTTGGTACGAGACAACCAATTTAATGGATCCACACATCTATTTGACGAATCTCATCTGTCGATTATATGGAGAGAAGGATTGCTCCAGATTTTCAGAGGCGTGGGTTCCCTTGGCTTACACAGTGGCGATCTCCATGATCGGTTTCAACTGGGGAGCGATAATTTCTAAACATATGAGAATTTGTATACAACAAGCTCGGACGTCGAAGGAAGGAGAGACACTAGTTTTCTACATGGCTTCATAATTTCTTGATGTCATGTGCGCCAGAAACATATTCATCGACATGAATATGATTTGGCATGTCGCAGATCTTACGGTCCACGTCTATTTTAGTGTGCTATGGTAGAACAGGTACAAAAGGTCTTATTCCCTCATCTACAATGAATTCATCGTACGAATTTATTTCATTCTTTTTAAGAAGGAATGCCCGAGACTATCGACTGCAACCAAGAAAATGATTTCCAAAGTAGGCCACTGGTACTTAAACGAGCACGAGACATACATCAGGGTGTTTGGGGCCACAGGAGCACCACATATATTACCAGATCATGTCCCAGACCGGCTTTTAGTAGGATAAATCTTCTATCAAACCATCTTGCAAGGATACAACACCACCCTGGTCAAGGACAAGAAGTAGGCATTCATTCCCTATGGTTTCCATGTAGTTTTCTACTTGGTTAAAGATACATCTCAAGACAAACAAGAAAGGTTTAGCCAGATCAAGTTAATATTCTAGACAGGTTGATTCCGCAAGCATGATCCAAAGGGCTTGGTCTTGCAACATGCTTCACAAGTGTCGCCTTGTTGGTCGTACGTCCACGATGAAGTCTTCATGGAAAATGCCCAAGACTGGGATGAGGTGGTAGCAAGGATGGTCGACCCCAAAATGACCAGGTTCAAGGCCATGACCCTTGACAAATAGGTGACGACCATAGAGAAATCGACTCAAGATCCCCTCAGAGCCAGGGAAGAAATCATAGTGGCAGAAGCAACAAAGGTTCCCCTGGTGGCTCTAGTGCAGGATAGAGGATTTCCTATGACACAGGATGCACGAGCAATGGAATTGATCATGATAGAACAGGCTCAACGAGTAATTGATCAGCTCCAAGATGACTTTGACCTCATAGGAATGACAAATTCCCCTGTCGACAACCCAGACGAAATCCAGGTAGGTCCAAGCGGCCCCGAGCTAATACAAATTGATGAAATCATCAGGTTAGATAACCCTGAAGTTACAACGCCATAGGCCAGATCACCAAGGGGATTTTCAGCTTAGCTGGAGATAGTTATATCATCAGGGAGAGAAAGTGCTACAAACCCCCTCCATGAATTGATAAACATCTATGATGATGAGGAAAGTTCAGAGGTGTCCCTGAAGACTCTTGTGTAGATCACAGAGGAAAAGGAGCCCGAGAAGGCATCTTCCCCAACTCCCGATGCTCAAATTCTGGGCCCTCCACATAATGACCAGGAGGTCATAAGTTTCTTAGACATTGAGCTACTCAATGTACCAAAAACACAAATGCAGAGTCTAATGGACGAGCCAGGGTTGGGCAAGAAAAAGGAAGAAGCTCCACAACAGGAAATTGGCATCTCAATAGTCGATTATCAAGTAAGTATAGAGCCTACCCCTGATGCTTCAATTTCAATCGGCACTCAACCTCTCGATGAGAAACAACCAAAGGTTGGGCCTTCTGAACACATATAAGAGGTTCAAGAACCCTTTCTCAAACAGATATACATCGTTGGAGGCTTGGGAAATATGTTTACCTGGGGAGATCAACAAATCCCTGAACCCTTGGATGAAGTTGCTGACATACATGTCATATCCTATGACCGGAAAAGGAAAGA
The DNA here is from genome assembly GCA_009831015.1 of Picea engelmannii. Classification (NCBI taxonomy): domain Eukaryota; kingdom Viridiplantae; phylum Streptophyta; class Pinopsida; order Pinales; family Pinaceae; genus Picea; species Picea engelmannii. The sequence goes on from ML776647.1 coordinate 343,390, forward strand.
TATCATGCAAAGAACCACCAAGAAGAGGAGTATTACTCTAGATCTATGCATCCTCATCACCACAGGGGAAAAATTGATCAACACAGAGCATGCCAAAAAATCTGAACTTATCGGTGCAGGGATGGAAATCACAGATGCCACCCTAGACAGAGAGAAAAGGGATGAAGAGGATTTGGTCACTACACTAAAGGAATTGGAACATCTACGTCACTTGGTGAAATATTACCAGGACACCACATAAGTCATGGTGTTCCCGAGAAGTGAATTCCAGGAGGCCTATAGTAAATTTACAGATGAACGAAACCTATTCACTGGAAGGATAGTCGAGCTTCAAGAAGACACCCTCATGGCGCTGGCGACGTGCAAGGATATGGGCAGGTGGTACGAGAAAGAAAACCAAGCTATGGAAAGGATCGACTATATCAGTGTGGCTCAATAGGGCCGAGATGTCGAAGAGCACAACATCTGAGTGCTAAAGGAAAGCAACATCGATCACATAAATAAATCAGTCGAATATTGGGAAAAAATGGCTTAAGAACCTCATCGGGAAATCCAAGAGAAATGGGTTGACATGTCGAACAAGACTCATCATGATCTGTGGAGATAACAAAGGTGGTGGACATGGCGCCAGGACAAATGCAGCCATTCATGGAACATCGGATCAAATATCGAGCCATGTTGCAGCAGTTAAGTGACAGAATAGTCAAATATCGGGCACGGACAATAGAGATAAGAGAGATTCTTTCAGCCCCAATGGAACAACATAGATTCCCATATGCTAACACATGTGAGGATATCTTCATCAAAATGTCAAAGTATAAGAAGATTCATCCACTCAAGTGAGATCATGTGATGAATCTTAGAAAGACTGAGAGATGAAAGCGCCATGTGGCGAGTTTTTGTTTTACTTAGCTGCACTTTTAGTAGTTATTTTTAGTTAATAATATGTTATAAATAAGATGATAACCTATTAGCAAAGGTCGATGGTTGTTGCAAAGACCCTCATTTTTGAATTTGTAAAGAACTATTTCGGAGTTGTCTTAATTGAGAAGTCTTATTTAGGACTAGAGACAAGTTCGTGTTTTTCATCAAAAGCATGTATGATTGGATCTGAAGAAGAATTATTTCTGATTTTATCTCATGAATGGATGTTGTAATGAGTAAGAACTTATGAATCTATTGATAAGTTATCTGATTCAATATTTTTATAGTTCTTGTCTTTAATGATGAAGAGTAAATCATTGTGTCAGTATGTGATTGATGATTAGAGTTAAGGAAACTAATTTTCTTGCCATCGTTTATTGCATGTACGTTTTCTTCTGATAATCGTATCTCAGTCAATAATTGGAACACCAACATGTTAATGTATTAGTACTAGGCATGTGGTAGAGAATCATTGTTTGCATTCTAGAGTGAAAGGGTTATCCCAAGCTCAGCCTTCTCCAGTAGTTAATATTTCCCACTTTGTTACCTAGTTGGTTTATACCGGTTTGTATCTTGTATCGGTCCCACCTATAAGAGAAAATATAAAAAGAGAATGTTCGAACTAAAGGAGGAGTTTTCATAAGAAGACATCTTATCTATCACTACATAAATCCAATCGATTAATTGACCGGATCGCAAGATCTGGAGAACCATTCCACCATTAAATGATGCAGAGTCTAATTGGGACACATTGGCTGGTTTGGTTCCTACTGTTGAGTTAAAGGGATTTAGGACCCCTCAAAAAAATTGGCGCTAGAAGGAGGGCCATAGAGTGAATGGCTGGCCATATATTTTACAAAATATTTCACACAACTTGTCGATTCAAAACATCCCACATGCATGGCTAGTCACTCCCAAGACAACCCACACACCGAGTACTCCTGAAATGAGTAACTCACCCCAACAAGAGGAATAAAATCTATTCCCTGGTATACCTTACGCTCTTCCTCACAAGGAATTTAACCAATTCAAAAGAATCACAAGAGCTTACGCCCGACAGATCGGTGCATTGCCCTTAGCTCTATTACTTCCTCAAAGAAAACAAATAAGCAGACCAGTGGTCGAGTCCCCCGACCAGGTTTTTTTGCAGACAATAGAAGACTTGATAGATTTCTCCCTCACTGAAATAGAACATCCTATTAATATAATCCCTGAAAAGCAAGCCAACAACTTCTGTGAGCTCTATGATTTTTCTGAAGAGGAAGGTTTTAACTCAGAACACTCAGTTTTGGGATCTGAAGACATGGAAGATAAAAATGACCATAATGAAGAAAGGGGAAAACCACCTTAGAATAATCAACCTTGGTTTGGCATAGATTATTTTTCCATCCAATGGATGAATACATAACCTTCCCTGACATCCAGAGAAGTTAATCCCTAAATTTGACCATGAAACCTCAGGATTGCCTGAAGACCATATCAAAAAATTCATACTAGCTATCATACTGATGAATTTCCAACATGAAGATGTAGTATGCAGGCTTTTCCCCTACACTTTTGAGAACTCAGCCTCCACATGGTATTTTAACTTGCCTATAGGATCCATAACTAGTTGGACAAAGTTTCAAAAGGATTTTCTAGATAAATTTGTAGAAGAAACCACTATAGGAGCTTTGATGGCTGAGTTGTTCACCGCCACCATGAGTTCAAAGGAGAAGGTTAAATACTTCAATCAAAGATTTACTACTATCTTAAACAAATTCCGAACCGAAGCTAATCATACTTATGAGTTGCAAATCGAAGTATACGCTAATGCTCTCTCAACTTCTATTTCCATGTTTGTGAAAAGGGTTGCCAAACCAACTTTAGAGTTCCAAATGAAGCCAAAACAATAGAGTTCCAAATGAAAGTATGAAAAGAAGGTCAGGTCTCATTAGTTAAGAAAGAAGTTCAACCTCTTCCCAGGAGAGGACTCATGTTGACTACACTCCGAGGGAAACAAACAAAACAAGGTACTGAAAAGGGAAGTGGGGACATAAAAGACCTACAATGCATGGTCAAGAAGTTGTCAAACATAATCATAGACAGGAAGAGAAGTGCAGGGGAGGGAAACCAAGGCCAGAGGCCCTATAAACCCATTTTTAAAAGAAATATGCCTTTCAAATAAATTGAACCTCCCCTGACCAACTTAAACATAGATTTGGGAAATGTAGCATCCGACTCTTTCTGTACTTATCATCAAGAGAAACACTCTAAAAGAGACTTCCCTCAATGGCTGCATGCCATGAATTTTATGGCCAACCAATTTCTAGATGAAGTTTCCTTAACCAAACAATCAATCAACTCATCTATGAATATTGTCGATCAGGAAGAAGTTGATCCACCAAAAGAAACAACCATGTTGATATGGGACCTTGGCCTACCTATGCCTTCCGATGACTTATTTGAGGTTCAAGAACCACCCACAAAAGTCTTGGATGTGCAAACATGAAGTAGGGGTCAACCTGTCTCAAACGATCTTACTACTGCTCAAACTTTGGGAGGAAGACCAGCTCCCGATCACTCGAAATCACCTTTTTCTCCCTGAAGAAATCCTATAAACATGCATACACGAGAATCTCCCAATATATACTACAACATAGTAGAAGACTTGAAGAAGTTGAAGGAAAATATATTGGTCATGGACATGTGTATAATCCATCAGCAAAAGGACTTTCTGTTACAAGCATTGAAATCAGTGGAAAATCCCACAACAAGCATTGACCAAGGAAGAAATCTAATTCCCATAGATCTAGGAATTAAACCAACTGTGAACACATGCTCTGAAGATAAGAAGAGAAAACCTTTTGTCCCACTATTCCTTTTGACATTTGAAGTCTTCAACAAAAACCTCCATAATTTTTTGGTTGACTCAAGAGCATCCTCCAATGTTATGCCATTGTCTATTTGCAAAAAATTAAATGCAGTTCCTCTCAAAAGCGATAAACATGTGATACAAGCAGACAAAAGCCAGGTGAAGGTCATGGGAGAACTCAAAGATGTAATGATCAGAATAACGACACACCCTAAATTTGTGCAAGTAATTGACATCATTGTAGTAGATATCCCGAAACTTATGGATTGTTATTGAGTCGAGATTGGTCCGAGAAATTAAATGGATACTTTAGTACAGACTGGGCTCACATTTGTTTTCCATTAAAAGGAAACCCAAATATGATCAGGACCGACGGGGAAAGATATCTAAAACATATTGTCACTGACCTAGAAACCCGTAATGAACCCTCATCAACAGATTTCCCCGTGCTAGGAAATTATTCCTGTGACTCTGATTTCAAGAATTTCTCCCCCCTCTCATATGATGTCCCTCTTACTCAAAACTACAAAATTATTTTTTAAGAGAAACTATTGACAGTGATAGAGGAAACCCTCTTCTGTCAAGAACCTGTGTTATAAATCATGGAACAAACAAGAGGAGAGGAGGAAAGTGACAAGAAAGAATAAGTTGATAGGTTTTTCCCACAAGTTTGGACCTTATACTTTGATGGATCTAAATCACAAGAAGGGTCAAGGGCAGGGTGCATCCTCATGGATCCAAAAGGTAAATGACATTTCATGTCTTGTAGAATAGAGTTTGAATGCACAAACAATATCGTTGAGTATGAATCCCTAGTACAAGGGATAAAGAAAGCCATGGAATTAAATGTTAAAGAATTGAAGGTTTTCAGATATTCTGAAATCATCGTTAGACAAACAAGGAACACTATACATTGCAACTCTCCACATCTGAGGAATTACCAGCAGGAAGTGCACAGGCTAATAGAGAATTTTGAAGCCTTCAACATTACAATGATCCCCAGAACGAAGAACGTTCTTGTTGATTCTCTAGCCACTGCTACCTCAAGGATATCACCTCTAGAAGATTATGAAGCCTCCTCGTTCACTGTGGAGCTACTATACAAACCATTGGTGCCCAAGAATATTTCTAATTGGAAGGTCTTTGAAGGAGATTAACAGATCATAAACTTTTTGACCAATCAAGATAATTTACAAGACTTGGCTATTGACGATGAAGAATTCCAGGAACAATCAACATAAATCGATCTTCAAACAGATCAACCGACTGACAAACCAAGGTCTCACACAATACCGAAGGGAATATCCAATTTAGAAAACCTTTTTGAACTAAGGGAAAGATTTAAAGGGTGAAAGAACACGAAGACGGGGAGATCTTGTCCCATGCACAAAACTATAAATCTAGGAACCCCGAAAAACCCAAAAAATATAAATCTCGGCAAGACAATATCTAAAGAGGAAAGGAAGTCCTACCTCAAAATTTTCAGGCAGTATCAAGATGTTTTTTCATGGTCCTACCGAGATCTAAAAAATTATGATACTTGTATCATTCAACACATTATCCTATTAAAACATGAAGTGAAACCCTTTCAACAGAAGCTCTGTAAGTACCGCCCATCCCTGGAACCTCTCATGTATCAGAAGTTAAAGAAACTATTAGATGCCAAAATTATCTTCCAGGTTAGACACTCTGCATGGGTAGCAAATTTGGTTCCTGTGAGGAAAAATTCTAGGGAGATCCACGTATGCGTAGATTTCAGAAACCTCAAAAGAGATTCAGAAAATGACAACTACCCAGTTCCATCGATGGAGCAACTTTTGTAGACCATGTCTGGCTCTGAGATTTTCTCCCTGCTGGATGGTTTCTCGGGTTATAACTAGGTTCTAGCTTTGGAAGAACACCTCTTGAAAACCACCTTCTGAACCAAGTGGGGAACCTTCGCTTATAAATGCATGCCCTTTGGGTTAATCAATGCAGCGGAAATCTTCCAGAGGGCCATGGGAGTAGTGTTTCGAGGACTAATCAACAAATGTGTAGTATTCTATTTGGATGACGTGACTGTGTATTCAAAGAACAAAGAAGATCACATCCAACATTTAACCCAAATTTTCGAAAGGTGTAGGAAATACAGTATATCCTTAAATCCTAAGAAAACTATTTTTGGTGTCAAGGAAGGTAAGTTGTTAGGCCACATTATATCTCAAGCAGGCATTCACATAGATCCAGAATGGATTAGGGCTATATCTCATCTTCCTTTACCCCACAATTAAAAGGCTATGCAATCTTTCTTTGAGAAAATCAATTTTGTGAGGAAATTCACTCATGATTTCGCTGAAACTATCAAAACCGTACAAAAAATGATCCGTAAAGATGTTGAGTTTAAGTGGGATGATGAACGAAAAAATTCCTTCAGCAATATTAAGACTACAATATCTCAAGCCCCAATGTTGTGAAGTCCCAATTTTAGCAAAGATTTATTTCTCTACACTTTTGCCTCCGAACAATCACTAGTTGATGTATTGACTCAGAAGGATGATGACAACAACGAGGCCCCGGTATCATTCATGAGCACTAATCTTCAAGGGGATGAACTAAATCACCCTGCTATAGACAAGCAATATTATGCGATATACAAGGAAGTGAAACACTTCAGATCTTACATCCTTAAGAATCATACCAAATTCATAGTGCCTCACCCTGCAGTCCGATCCCTATTCACTCAACAGGATATGGGGGAAAGAAGAGGAAACTAGATGGAAGTAGTCCAAGAATTTGATCTAGATATAAAACCTGCTAAACTGGTTAAGGGACAAGGGTTATGAAAACTAGCAGTTGAGGCCCAAGACCAAGTAAATGAAGACCCCAGATGGGGGAATGAACTAGAATTATGGTGTGGTGAAGCTTCATACTTCTCCCCAGGGCAAGAGTCTTGGTACGAGAAAATGACTTATCTTCTGTGTTGTTCCTGAGTTTATGTTTTAAGGCTATAAAACATATCGTCAAGGCATCCATAAATGATTTTAAAGGAATGATTTAGAAATAGTAATTTTAAATAAGGTTAAGGCAAAATCAGTTTCTCAACTGCCTTTGTCTTGCTTCTTGTTGTTCTTGGATGCTAATGTCATGTTCAATCGCAGCCCATGATCGTTCTAGTTCTACCCGGTTAGTTGTTGTCTGTAAAATGGTGTTAAATAGGTTTAAAGCGATGCTAGTTTGGTCTTGGAGTCCGGGTTCAATGTTGGGTTGTCTAACACTTGGAACAGTCATTGGAGGATAAGTCTTTATTTATTTATAAAAGGGTTTTAATCAATTGGTCACTTCAGATTTCCAGAGATGAGATTAAAGGAAACAATTTTAAAATCTAAAACAGTAATGTAAAACACATTCAAGGCCATTTCCTGGTTTTATAACAATTTCGAGAATTATAAACAACAAATGAACATTACAGAGAAATATAAGGCTTTTATCATGAAAAAATCTTATATTTCAACAGACATTGATGAAAGAAAAGACCAGATTTCTAACAAGGGTTAAGTATTAAGGAACAAAAGCTTCACAGGTCTTGAAATTACTAAAAGTGATTTCGGAGGAAAAACTGTGAATCATTTGGCATCCAAACCAATCTGAAATATAAATCACTGATATATAAAGATTCAATTACTTGTTAGATATAACATTAAAAGGAAAAATTCAACATAGTATGATAAGCAGGGAGAAGACACATAGTTATAAAGTTACAGGATCCAGAATCTCGTTTGCAATTTATATTCTGGTGTCTTTCAAAACTGATATTGCAAAATGGCTATCTCCAAAATTTCTGAAGCCCCTTCTTAGCCTTTTGAAATTATATTTATACATTTTCGTCAAAGTTTCACGTTGGTAACTAACCAACTCCCTAATATTACGGTTACATAAAATAATGTCAATCGCTTACAATTTCTTTTAAAATTCTAACAATAAAAACATTTAAAAGGAAACTTTCAAGCTTGCGTTGACGAACTTTATTTTTCTGTATCAACACACTGAACACATTTTGCCAAAAAAAATTCTAAGATCCTTGGAGCTTCGAGTATCTCATTTGCTTCAAATGAGAAAAATCTCCTCTGTAATTCGGGCAACTGACTTTCTATCATACTTTCTATGAATTTAATTGTTTTCAACTTTAAACTCAAAGTCACCATCCACTTGTTGATCTCTGTGATGTTGATCAATTTGATGTTCGAAATATCTGCTTTCTTTTCCTCGAGCTCTTCTCTAAACCTCAGCTGGTGCTTGGCAATATTGACTTCACCTAACAATCCTGAACAACCATATGTTCCGATATTTAATGAATCTTTCTCAAAGAGATCAAAGATTCCTTGGAAATCTTTATTGACTTCTCTTGTAATTCGCTTAAATTCGTCCAGCTTTGTTTCCCATACTTTAATCATTATATCCCCTTTTACCTGTTCATAAATAGATAATTTCTGAGTTTTTCCAATTTCTTCTTTTAATGAGGAAGCCATTGCTTTCTGAAAAGTAGTCCTTGCTGCTTTCGCCTCTCTTTCTTTCTGGAACACATTTTCCATGGACTTATTTGATTCCTGAAAATAATTCTGGATTATTTCCAGATTCCATAATACTTTTTGTTGTTCCTCCTCTATTCTTGCATATATCTCTGATGCATGTGTCCTAAAATGTTCAAGTTCAACTACCTGGTTAGTAATAAAATTAATCTTATCATGCAACTGTTTATTTTCTTCTCCTAGATTTTGAACTTGTTTCTGTGTGACTTGTATTAAATGTTTTACCTCATCCAAATCTTTATTTAATTTTTGGATTTCTTGCATATCTTTGAGTCTAGCTTGTTCTAGACCCTTCTGTATTCCCCAACCAATATTTCTTTCATTTTCCTTCTGTCTGTCTTGCAACTGGATTATTTCTTGATCCTTATGTTCAAGCATAGTTGTTAGGTTTCCCACATAATACATGTTAGCTGATGCTATAACACCCATTGTTCCTGCTAATTCTATAGCGAACTCTCCTTCCTTGAGTTTCTTACCATCTATGATAACTCTATGCCTTTTAATCGTTCCTTCTCCTCTTGGATGAATTTCCTGTTTCAAGACAACTCTTCACTTTTTGCTGAAAAAGTAATCCGATGGGGGGATTTCATCTCTTGAAATCGGCTCTAGGTTACTGACATATAGAACTCCTTCATGAGGGGTTCCGAAAATATATTGTAATGGGGTTAAGGAGGTAATAGGACTACCAAGTTCTTTTGAAACAGTTCCTCCTATCTTTTATGGAACATCATCAAGAATTATTGGACTTGTTTCCAGTCCTTTTCCTTTCTCTATCCCTGGTTCTTTTATCTGAGAACCTTCTGTTTTTTGAGGAGGTATTTCAACATCCTTCAACTTATCTTTATCATTGGCTTTACTCTGAGTATTAGTTTCAAACCCTGGAGGGGTTTCTTCCTGTTCTGGCAATGAGGTCGAAATTTCACCCTGTAAAATCTTCGGCAGACAGCTTCGCCTATGGATTTGAAAAGATGAAAACCTAGCTTGTGAGTCAGGTGGAAAGGCCTATACTCTATTCTGCACTTCCTCATAAGACTTAACATCTTTGAAAATATCATCATAAACAAAAACTTCATTTTCATATGATTTTAAATTACAATGTATGTAATGTTGACTAATTATTTGGTAAGGGTCATGTTTTATGTGCTCGATGTTTACTAACTTCACTTCCTCCAATGACTCGGCCTCCGCCTTAGAATGGCCTAAGTTTGATAAATTAAATTTCCCGACATGAACAGGGAAAGATGGCCATGCTTTTTTCTGAAGGGCTTTTAATTCTAACCTAATACCACCCTTGGCTAACTGATAAGCTACTTCTCTGCATATCAATCTGTCTGGTAAGAATTTTGGGAGTGCGTGAGGAGGAATGGAACAACCATAGACCCTAACATAGGAAACATTTTCCTCAATAAACCAATCGGAAACAGATTTAAGGCTTTCTATGACTGCATCAGAAATGCGAGGGGGTTCGTATCCAAAAAATATTTTGTGCAGAGGAATAATGACAAAATGACAAACATCATAAAAAACATCTTTAGCATTTTCTTCCCAGAGAGCTGAGTGGTATTTATGAACAGGCTTTGGGCAGGAAACACTCCAACTCCAATTCATTAATGGAAAGGGAGTCATAAAACAAATGGCATCCATAATATATGCAGACATATAAAAAGACATTGGCTATCCCTTTGACTTGGCTTCTTTATAATTTACAACCTCTTGCGTTAGGTTATCTGACAAAATTTTATGCCAGTTAAAACTACGTCCTTTTGAAACTTCCTTTAAGAAGGGTACCCGATCTGCATGAAAGTGACAGGGATCTTTTCTCCCGAAAAGTCTGCATAACATCATGGCTATATAAACCATATATTCGTTTAAGGAGGCCGAAGCATAAATCCCATGAGTATCGGCCCTAAACTTTGCTTCGGACCTCGCCCATCCTCTAATCATGTTAGGATATGTCTGGCCTGCCTCAACACATTCCTTTCTTTGAAACTCAGCTAAAAATTCAGCATTAAAGGTGTGTTTATAATTCGGCGAGAGTTTATACATTACTTGAATGTGCTCAGGCCTGAATGAGCCGACGACAGCTCCTTGCTCATTCAGAATGATTCTTGTTGGGATATCTACCTATCCAGAGCCCAACCGATCATATCGGTATATGTCATCAGCCTCGGACGCGCAACAACCTTATGAAGCTCAGACTCAGCAATGTCCCGGAGATGATTTTTCGAATCAGGGTCTGCATATTTTAGCTCATCCTCCAGCAATTCGAAAATTCCAGTCCACGATTTGACGGAGTGTATGGCATGTGGAGTAGTATCCGAGATAACATCACCTTCTCGTTGGTATTTGTTTTTCTTCGGTGCTTTTTTGGGTGCCATAGCTCTGCGTTTAACTTGAAAACCTGTCACAGAGAGTGGATGAAAAAGCTTAGCTTTGAAATGAAAATACAGACGTTCGATCGTTTAATTTGAATATATCTTAAACATAATGAGAATCGTACATCTGTCACGAAATAAAATCTCGTAATGCAGAAAATATTTTCGGAGATATGCATTCAATGTCCGTACTTAGGTTTTCTTGTCATTTTCAAATAAATGAGAATCATACTTAATCGTACCACGATGCATTAATGAACACTCAAAGTAATATTAACTTTAAAACTGTTTAGAAAGCGGATTTATTAGTGTTAATTTTGAGTTAAATTTGAAAACATGATTTTTTCGGGGTTTCGACAATCTTGATGTCGAAAAAATATGTCATCGAAGAAACCCGATCACCGAAATCGTGAAATCGCGAAGTATTAATTAAAATTTAAACGTTTTTAGTATGTTCATTAATCGAGATTAGACTTTCTCGGGATTTCATTAATTAGAATTCCGGAAATTGGGATTTCGGGAAACCTGATGACATGAGACGTGCTCTCATGGAATCACGAATCCCGAAATCGTGAAATTGCAATGACGCGTTTCTTTTAATCATGATTAAGGATAAACAAGATTAGTTAATTTAACGTAAACTATGGATCGAGATTTCGTAAATCGGGAATTCGGGAAACACGATGACAAGATATATGATCTTATTGAACCGCGAATCCCGATATTGCGACATGATTAACTTAATCTTTAAAACCTCTTAAATGAGAATTAAGTAATTTGTGTTTTAATTAAGTCTTAAAGTATCGGGAGATCGGGGATCGGGGTTTTGCAATTCGATTTGCATCAAAAATTTGTTTACGGAAAACCCCGAATCCCGATTTCTTTAACATTTGAATGAAAAACTCACGAATTTAAAATTATACTCCTTTTAAATAATTTTTCGAAGAGTGTTGGAAAATTTATATGTTTGTAAACTTTATCTATTCTTTATTCAAAAATAATAAATAAAAAGGTATCGTGAATTTAGAATTGACGAAATTCTTGTTTTAGGAAATCCGAAAACTTAAAGACTCAAAAAATAAAAATCTAGGCCTTAAGGATAAAAGATTTCAAGATCTGTTTCAACATTCTACATCATGGGACTTGCCCAGAAAACCTAAACCCTAGGGAAAGGATACCCCTCAGGTTAAAATCCACACAATATCTCCTTATAAATTCGGTGCTCTTCCGTGTTAATTATGATGGGGTACTTTTAAGATGTCTCGAACGTGAGGATGCAGACAAAGTTCTGAAGGAGCTCCATGATGACCCTGCAAGTGGACATTTCGTAGGAAACACCACCGCTCATAAAATAATGATAGCTGGCTATTATTGGCCTACTCTGTTCAGAGACGCTCACACATATGCTAGAAACTGTAAAACTTGTCAAATAAGCTTGGGGAGGGAGAAGAAAACAACTGTCCCACTCCAACCGATGGTCGTTTCCAGGCCATTTGAGCAATGGGGGTTAGATATCATATGAGAGATTACATCGAGCTCTTCAAAATAGCATAGATACATACTAACCGCCACAGATTATTTCACGAAATGGGCAGAGGCCATCCCTCTAACTCATGTAAATGAGAAGGTAGTGATCCAATTCATAGAACAACAACTGATCACAAGGTTCAGTGTGCCTTCCATCCTTGTTTTTGATAATGCAACTTACTTTTCTTCCACCTTATTAACAAAGTTTTCTCTAGACAAAGGAATTATAATCAGATACTCTGCAAACTACTATCCACAAGGGAACAAAGTGGCAGAATCAACTAATAAGAACCTAGTGAGGATATTGAAGAAAACAATTGCAGACAACCAGAGGAATTGGGACAATTCACTTTATAATTCTTTATGAGCCGATAGAGTTACACCTAAGGAAGCTATAGGGAATTCTCCATAATTTTTGGTATACAGACATGAATCCATTCTCTCGAACGGGCTATATCTCCCATCTCTTCAACTTTCTTAGGATTCGAGAGGATAACCCTCATCAGTCATACAACAAAGAATTGATACTCTCCTCATGCTAGAAGAAGAAAGGGAGAACACAAAATCAAAGTTCATAGCTCATCAACAAATAGTGAAAAGGTGGTTTGATAAGCATAAGGCCAAAGAGAAGAATTTTGAAGTGGGACACTTAGTCCTAAAGTGGGATAGAGCAAATGAGTTGAAAGGAAAACATTCTAAGTTTCAGAATCTATGGCTCGGACCTTTCCAAGTGGCCGAGAAGATTGGGGTAGGTATGTATCCGCTGCAGAATATGAGGGGGGGACTTGACGCCCTCTCAGTGGATGTCCAAGCCCTAAAAAACTATTTCCAATAAATAAATAAATAAAATTAATATTATTTTTTTGTGTTTTCACGATGTTTGTTTTAGATAGGTCGATTGCGGAATGCATTTTTTGTGTTGTCTTTTTCTATTGTACTTCTGCACTTTTGAAGATTGTGTTTATAAAGACAGTGGTTGACCTTAATTCATGTGATATAATGAACTTTGTTCCTAACTCATCGCTCACATACAACAGAAGAAGCACAAGGGGACCTGCGGTTGTTTTAAGGGGTCCTCTACCTAACCTGCACACATGAACAACCTCAAAAAAGTGATGAACTGTCTGTCGGGTCATCTGGTAAAACCTTAAGGAAAATATGATAAGATGGAAAGGACTACATGTACCTCAGAGACAGAGCTATCAAAATTTCACCTTAGCCATCTCATTTTGCAAATAACATACGTCCTCCTCTCCCACTCGCTCAGGGCACTCTGCTGAAATAAAATCAACTATATCAAATGAGCGCACAGTAAGATAGGGTATGCAAATAACTTCGTCGGGGCTATGGAAGTTTTCTAGTAGTGGAGCAAGGTCTGTGACATTGGGGTGACTCAATCGGGGCTATGGACGTTCGCTAGCAACAGAGCAAGATCTGTGACGCCGGGGTGACTTTGTCGTGGCTATGGACGCTTGTTGGCTACGGAGCAACACCGTAGAAAGTGAATAAGGGTAACTAAAAGGCCTAGTGCCAGTGAATGGTTTACTAGACTCTTGTCAAAGGGGGCATGATTCAGGTTTACAGGAAACGAAGGAGGAATAAAGATTGAAAACCCCAAAGGCAGACCCAAATGCACCAACCATGGATTTTCAAATGCAAGGATAAAAGAGGCTCTGATAAAAAACTTGTTAATTTCTTAACCATATTTTGCATCAGCTGAGCCCGAGGTAGGAAAAAATATTCTTATTTCACCTAGTAAGTCGCCATTTGTTGAGCACTCAACACACCCTAAAAAATCCTATGTCAAACTTTTACTTTTTTGGGTACCACTTGATCTTTGAACTATCTGATTCGACTTCATTTTGAGATATGTTTTTTCTTTGTTTATTATCATGACTCTCATTAGCTATTCAGGTTTGTTTGAACATATGAAACCTTGTGACTTAAAAGGCCCTAACACCTAAATAAATAATCAATAGCCAAAACATTTCACCTGACACACTCAGTTTCGGCATTAGAAGGAATTCAAAGAAGGAAAAGAACCACTCGGGAAACCTCAGTCACCGAGCATCGATCTCCATCAGCATCGGCAAAAGGAAGTTTTTGTTTGCGTCAAAGTCTTGCATAAGGATATCACCGATAGTTGATTCCCCTTCAACATTGGTAAAAGACGAGGGGAATAGATGTTAACAAATAAAGAAAAGATATCACCGAAAGCCGATTCCCGACGCGCTTATCAGAATCGGGGAAAACCTAAAAGGATCGCAACGAACATTCTGACCACGCTAAAAGATATCCTCAATCGTCGATCCCTGATGCGTTTTTGGCATCCATATTTTTTCAAGGAAGTTAATCCCAAGAAAATCACTTGATAGGTTTATCATCGATCGTCGACCCTGGATACTTTTTCGGCATCGACAAGATAAGGTTTGTTTTAGAATGAATAACTTAAGGAAAGTCTCGAATCTTATTAATTCACACGAATTAGGTCACCGGTCTTCAACTCCATGTGTCCTCTCTATATTGGAGAACCGTATGGTCTAGTTTTTCCCCGAGTCATTCTTGGTTCCCTAGGTGTGAGTCACACCTCCGAGTCAGCTTTGCCACGACAACATTGTATGGTGAGATTAATCGGTGTCAAAGATTTTCTAGAAGGACATCAACGAAAACGTTCATATCACATCCCCGATCCCCGATCCACCCACTGAGAGAACGACATGATGGGACGTTTTAGCGTTAGATACGATCCGATTTTGAGCATTTAAGGGGATAATTAATGCCAAATCCCGCATTAGTTTCTACCTCGTGCGCAAATCAAAATAACCGTTTAAAATCACCGATAGACCACATCACCCCTGCGCCTTCACCGTCAACCTACGATGCATTTAAGTTGTAGTGATTCGATGGAAAATTTATTTAAATTTCACTCATCACCCGAATTGAATGGCTGATGCGACATAGTAAGTTCTTCCCTAGTTTAAATTCTCCTGAGCCATTGTAAACGAAATCATTCTGTATGCAAGGAAATTAAGAGCATTCAAAGAAGCAAGACGGGAAATTCGAAGGCTACAGAGATCCAGTGAGTATCAAAATAACCATGTTTTAGGAAGCTTCACAAGTATGTATCCAAGTATGTAAATTTTACATGGCTGCAAATTATATGTTTTCTCTCTAGTTTTGTTCTTTACACAGTCTCTGAAAGTATATTTTAGTTGCAGGAACAATGTCGCCAAGAAATCCAACCACCAAATGATCACTGAGGGAACCTAAGCTGAAAGAACCATACGTAGGTGAAGGCTCCTCTCTAGGGGCCGCAAAACAATTAGAATACACTCTGAGGCCGGGACATGTCATCAAAACAACAACAAAGAAGGTTTTTATCCAGCCTCTAGTATTTGGAGATACAGAGGCCAAGACAGGGTCCAAGATGGCACTCCCACATTGGGGAGAACTCTTTAACAAGATCAATCGGGAGGAATACCCAGAATATGTCCCACGCAGTGATCCAAAGGAGAGAGTTCTTGATGACGAAGTGTTCTCTAACATATGACGGTCGTACCTTCATATGGTGGCGAGAAGAACTCTTTTTTTTAACTGTATTGAACTCTTGAAGTGGCTCATCGACCACATAGACACACATAAATGTTTGATCAATGATGACAATGGTGGGTGTGTCAGAGTGTTCTTACCGGTGGAAGTTTAGAAGTAATACAAGCTTAGAGATCCTGAGGAGCAGCTAAACACATATTTTGTCATAAAGTTCTACGAGCGCTAAGACACCAGCCGGGTGATGGACTCATGGTGGAGGGAGGACAAGAAGTACACCAACCGGAGCACTGGCTGGTACCGGACGACCAATTTAAGGGAGCCATACATCTATTTGATGGCTCTCATATGTTGATTATATGGAGAGAAGGACTGCTCAATATTTTTAGAGGCGTGGATGCCCTTGGCTTACACAGTGGCTATCTTCAGGAGCAGTTTCAACTAGGGAGCATTAATTTCTAAACAACTAAGCATATGTATACAATAGGCTCAGTCCCCGAAGGAAGGAGAGACATTGGTTTTCTACATAGCTTCATATTTTCTTGATGTCATGTGCGCCAGAAACATCTTCGTCGGCATGAATCTGAGTTGGCATGTCGCAGAGCTCTCGGTCCACATCTATTTTAGAGTGCTATGGGAGAACATGTACAAAAGGTCTTATTCCCTCATCTGTGATGAATTCATCGTGCAAATTTATTTCATTATTTTTAAGAAGGAATGCCCGAGACTATCGGTTGTGGCCAAGAAAATGATTTCCAAAGTAGTCCACTAGTACTTAGACGAGCACGGAACCTACATCGGGATGTTCGGGGCCACAGGAGCACCACATATCTTACCATCTCATGTCCTGGACCGACTTGTAGTAGGATAAATCTGATATCAAACCGTCTTTCAAGGATACAATGCCACATTGTTCAAGGACAAGAAGTGAGTGTTCATTCCCTGTGGTTTCCATGTAGGTTTCTACTTGGTTAAAGATACATCTCAAGCCAAACAAGAAGGGTTGAGCCAGCTCGAGTTCAAATTCCAAACAGGTCAATTTCTCAAACATGATCCAAATCACCTCGTCTTGCAACACGCTTTACAAATGTCGTCCTGTTGGTCATACACCCACGACAAATTTGAAGATGAAGTCTTCACAAAAAAGGCTCAGGACTGGGACAAGGTGGTAGCAAGGATGGTCAAACCAAAAATGACCAGGTTCAGGGCCATGAGCCTGGACGAACATAAAATGACCATAGAGAAATCAACTAAAGAGGCCCTTAGAGCCAGGGAATAAATCAAAGCAACATAAGCAACAGAGGTTCCCCTAGTGGCTCTGGTGCAGGATAGAGGATTTCCTATGACACACGATGCACATGAAAGGGGATTACTCATGATAGAACAGGCACAACGAGTAATTAATCAGCTGCAAGATGACCCATACCTCATCGGAATGACAAGGTCCCCTACCAACAACCCAGACGAAAGTCGGGTAGGTCTAAGCGGCCCTGAGTTAATACAAATTGATGAAATCGTCGGGTTAGATAACCCTGGAGTTACAACGCCACAGGATAGATTGCTAAGGGGCATTTCGTCTCAGCTGAATATAGTTAGAGTATCAGGGAGAAAAAGTGCACCAAACCCCCTCCGCGAATTGATAAACATCTATGATGATGAGGAAAGTTCGGAGGTGTCATTGGTGACTCATTTGCATATCACAGAGGAAAAGGAGCCCGAGAAGGCATCTTCCCCAAATCTCGACGCTCAAATTTCGAGCCCTCCACACATTGACTAGGAGGTTGAAAGTGTCTTAGACACTGAACTACTTGATGCACCAGAAACTCAAATGGACAGTCTGATGGACGAGCCAGGGTTGGGCGAGCAAAAGGAATAAGCTCCACAATAGGAAATTGATATTTCAACAACCGATTATCAAGTAGGTATCAAGCCTACTCTCGATGCTTCAATTTCAACTGGTACTCAACCTCCCGATGATAAAAAGCCAGAGGTCGGGCCTTGTGAACACACGAAAGAGGTTCAAGAACCCTTTCTCGAACATATATACACCGTAGGAGGCCTAGGAAATATGCTTACCTTTGGAGATCAACAAATCCCCGAACCCGTGGATGAAGTTGCTGACATACATGCCATCTCCTATGACTGAAAAAGGAAAGCTATCATGCAAAGAACCACCAAGAAGAGGAGGATTACTCTATATTGCTCCATCCTCATCACCACAGAGGAAAAAATGATCAACACAAAGCATACCAAAACATCTGAACTTATCGACACAGGGATGGAAATCATGGATGCCACCCTAGACAAAGAGAAAAGAGATGAAGAGGAGTTGGTCGTTGCACTGAAGGAATTGGAACATCTACGCCACTTGGTGAAATATTACCAGGACACCACATAGGCCGCGATGTTCTTGAGAAATGAATTCTAGGAGGTCTACAATAAATTTACAAATGAAAGGCACCTATTCACTACAAGGATATCCGAGCTTCAAGAAGACACCCTCATGGCACTGGAAACATGCAAGGATATGGATAGGTGGTATGAGAAATCACACCAATCCATGGAAAGGATCAACTATATCAGTGCAGTTCAATAGGGTCGAGATATCGAAGAGAACGACATCCGGGTGCTAAAGGAAAGCAACCTCGACTGCATAAAGAAATCAGTTGAATATTGGGTAAAAATGACTCAAGAATCTCATCGGGAAATCCAAGAGAAATGGGTCGAGTGTGAAAAGAGTTGGAACAAATATCAACCAGGCAATCAGAGACATCGACCTCCCCGAATTCGGCACACCTGATGACTTTGTCGACTTGCGCAACATATTCAAATCACATTCCCAACAAGACTCATCATGGGTTGCGGAGATAGAAAAGGTGGCGGACATGGCCCCAAGACAAGTGCAACAGTTCATGGAACACCCGATCAAAGCTTGAGCCATGTTGCAACAGTTAAGTGCCATAATAGTCAAATATCGGGCACATGCAGTAGAGATAATAGATATTCTTTCGGCCCCATTGGAACAACATAGATTATCGTATGCTAACACATGTGAGGATCTCTTCGTCAAATGGTCGGAGTACGAGAAGAGTCATCCACTCAATTGATCTCATGTTATGACTCTTAGAAAGACTTAGAGATGAAAGCACCATGTGGTGAGTTTTTGTTTTATTTAGATGCACTTTTAGTAGTTATTTTAGTTAATAATATGTTATAAATAAGAGTATCGACCTGTTAGCAAAGGTCAATGGTTGTTGCAAAGACCCTCATTTTTGGATTTGTAAAGAACTATTTTGGAGCTGCCTTAATTGAGAAGTCATGTTTAGGACCAGAGACAAGCTTTTGTTTTTCATCAAAAGCGTGTATGATTGGATCTGAAGAAGAATTATTTTTGATTTTATCTCATGAATGGATGTTGTAACGAGTAAGAAATTATGAATATGTTGATAAGTTATCTGATTCAATATTTTTATAGTTCTTGTCTTTAATGATGAAGAGTAAATTGTTGTGTTAGTATGTGATTGATGATTAAAGTTAAGGAAACTAATTTTCTTGCCATCATTTATTACATATATGTTTTCTTCTAATAATCGTATCTCAATGAATAATTGGAACACCAACATGTTAATGTATTAGTACTAGGCATGTGGTAGAGAATCATTGTTTGCATGCTAGAGTGAAAGGGTTATCTCAAGCTCAGCCTTCTCCAGTAGTTAATCTTTCCCACTTTGTTACCTAGTTGGTTTATATCGACTTTTATCGTGTATCAGTCTCACCTATAAAATAAAAACAAAAAGAGAATGATTGAACTGAAGGAGGATTTTTCATAAGAAGACATCCTATCGATCACTACATAAATCCCATCGATTAATCGACTAGATCGCAAGATCTGGAGAACCATTCCACCATTAAACGCTGCAGAGTCTAATTGGTTCTCGGTGGCGGGTTTGGTTCCTACTGTTGAGTTAAAGGGATTTAGGACCCCTCAATAAACCCCTCACAGCAAAAATCCAGGAAAGGTCGGCCCCAACCCGTAGAACAAAGGATAGAGAAAAGATGAACAACCTCAGGACTACTAGTCCAAGCCGCAAGCAAAGAAGGAAACCGAAAAGACAAAGAAAGATACCAGGAAGTGGTGTGACTTCCATAAGATCCCTTGGCATAACACTGTTGATTTCCGCTCAAAGTAGTCTCTGGTGGATGAGGTGAAAGCCTCTGAATCAGATGCGGGTTCTGAATCTGAGTCAGAACCAGAAAGGGGGAGATGGATCACTGATGCAGAAACCAATGCTACCATTGCTATCACCAAGCTTCATCCTGGTGAACCAGATGAGCCAAAGGAAGGTGAATGCATTTTTCATTCACAAATGTGGGTGAAGGGTAACCCACTGCACTTCATTGTTGATAGCAGTAGACAAAATAACCTCATCTCAATAGAGGTTGTCAAGCAACTCGCCCTGCCGACAACAC
>ML776647.1:372059-410001 GCA_009831015.1 Picea engelmannii
TCCCACTAAATCATGAAAGCGAGTAAGATCCAAACCATTCAGATGCCACCTCACCATGGAAGTTTCTCCTTCTAGAAGCATCGAGAAGATGCTCGTTTTTCCCACGTATGAGCATTTTCGCACCCTGCCTATATAGCAACCTGTCAACACTTCGCGACCTAGCTATGGTGCAGCCTGCAAAAATCAGGCATTTTCTCACTCTATCTATAGTGAAACATGTGAAAATCCTCTTTAATAGGGTTTTTACAAAGGGAAATGCAACTTCTTTTCTCAGGAAAAGTTCTTCTCCCTTCTTTCTTCAGGAACTCAGGCCACTGACCCCTCTGAAGGCAACATATAGGTTTACATCATTAACGGTCATAGGGATGAAGAAAATAATGTGTAACAGAGAGCCCACCAAAGTATGAATTTATAACAGAGTGAAAGCTGAAATAAGTTTTCGAGTGTGTGTAGGGAACAAGGAATAATCGGTCGGAAACCTGCCAACAAACAAGGAAATACAGTACAATAATATATCATCACTGAGGTAGGCATTCCCATACTCAGAATACAAATGAGTCATAGCATAAATGTCGACATGTGAAGATCCATGTCAAGTAAGACAGGTCATGGACACCAAACATACACTGTGGATCCATGCCAGTATGACTCAAATCTGAACATAGCCACCAAAAATACACTGTGGATCTATGTGTTAAAGACTCAAATTTGAACATAGCCACGAGACATACAATGTGGATCTATGCAACAGTACAAACTGAATATACTCCAACGCAACCTAAATCTGTCAGAAAAGATCTAGGGTCTTCATCTCCACCACTCTATAGTATGAATTTAACCATGCGAATACATGTGTCGAAGTCGAACATGGTAGAAACCACTTGATTATTGGTCATTAGTGTATACCGTTAACAAGTGCGAGGGAAATCACCATTAATGTAAATGACTCCCAAGTACGCTAGTACAATCCAACGAATGTGAATCAATGAGTTGAGGTCAAACACTCGATGGAATCTCTTGATCAGGGGTCAATAATGAAAACCCACTGTCGAAAGCGAGGAAACCTGCCATTGAGGCATGCAAGTTCCAAGGTACCAATTAGTTTCTAAGTCTAATTCCTGGATAATGAGTTGAAGTCGACAGGAAAAGACTCGTCACAGGAGGGCCTTAATGTATCCCACATCAATGACATGAAACAAGTAACAAGATCTGATGTAGATAGAGTAACAAGTGATTCATGACTGACTCAGGGATGACCGACGCAATAGAAGGCTTTAAGGACTACAGAAATGGCCGACGCAATAGAAGGCTTTCCGGGTTGAACTTCTCTTTGAACATATTGACGACCCGACAATTATCTTGGAAATAATGACTCAACAATAGGGATCACAGACCAAGGAGTAATCTTATAAGGAGTATGATCAAGAGACGAGCGGATTTTCCAACCTAGACATAAGGCGAGTGAAAGAGTGTCATGTTCAAAAGCGTCTTTTCCATGGAATACAGGTTTAGACACATTTCTTTCCCAAATTTTCCCCCACCATTTCTGGCAAGTACCTCTTTATTTTTACACAAGCTTGAGGAGGATAACATATGCTTGAAATGTAGTCAGGGACTCGTCCGACTTTGAGGTTGTCACCAATTTCTCTATGATACGGAGAAAAAGGATAAGAGTGGATGAAAAGAAGTTTGAAGAGAGGTGATTGTTTCATTTTTTAATGAGCTTGATACAGAAAAAGAACTATGCTCAGGGCTCCGGGTTCAATCCCCAGATTGTTGTTTCATTTTTTAACGAGCTTGCTACAGAGAAGAGGAACTATGCTTGTGACCTCTATTTCATTTTTTAACGAGCTTGCTACAGAGAAGAGAAACTATACTTGTGACCTCTGTTTCATTTTTTAACGAGCTTGCTATAGAGAAGAGAAACTATGCTCATGACCTCTTCTTGATCATGGCTTCCAAGAAAATAACGCTTTGGAAGAACACCATGTCAAGGGACAAAACTCGGTCATGGATTCCAAGAGATCTTCACTAGATGGAAGAAAATCACTCTGGAAGGAACACATGTCGAGGGCCGCGACAAGGGTAAGGAGATCAGGCTCCAATAGTCCTACCAAAAAAATCACCATGTCAACTACCGGATCCAAGTCATCAGAAGTTGACGTCATGGGAGACAACGCCACATAATTGACATGTGGCACGGGTGATATTGTCTTCATATAAGAACCATTTAGGGAGGAAATCCAGTCAGGACCGATGAACGAAAGTTGATCAATAGTCACCATTCTTCCATCGTGTGGGAAAGATATCACATGAAAAAGAGTGGACACAATAGCTTTCATGGCATAGACATAATCTCGCCCAAGGAGTAAAGAAAAACCCAAGGGGTATTGGATGACCATGACATCAATAAAGACAGTTTTCCCTCTCAAAGTTACAGGAAACTGAAGAAGGGTCCCTAAAGGTTGACTGGTTCTTTTGTTAAAAGCTAACAAATTCTGCGTAACCGGGGCAAGCTGAGGACAACCCAAATATTTCCAAGCAAAAGAGGACAAAATGATAACATACACACCTTCATCTATCAACATCTTAGGAATGTCTTGACCACAAACTTGCACTGTAATCTGGAAAGGAATGTGAGAGGGAAGATGAGGTCCAGTTAGCACACCCCAATTAAAAAGGATGGCCTCATTACTTGGAGGGGGTTTCAAGGGAGGAGGAATACCCCCCAACACGACAGAGTCTGTATCAATGAGAAAAACATGGGCAATATCGGGTTTACTCTCGAGCGGGAGAGTAGGATCAACCGATGACGAGATCAGATCGACCACTTGGGTTGCTTTCTCCAAAGGGAGAATGGGATCGACGCTTGGAAAATGATTGACCACTTGGGTTTCTCTCTCTAATAGGAGAGTGGGATCAATCGAGGATGGGATCAGATCAACCACTTGGTCTACTAGTTCAACCAAGGACATGACCAGATTGACCACTTGATCAACCGGACTGACTGACGGGGGAACCAAATTGATCATTCCATCAACTACAGGTGGGTTGAGAGAAAGCTTGCGATAAGCAACTGGAAGTTGAGGTTGTGAAACAGTCATGTCTTCCAGGAATTTCGAGGCTTCTTCCATATGAAGGCAAAGATGAGTTAGATGACGCCCTTTGCATAACATACATAGGAACTTGGCTCTACTTTTCTTCTTCCCAACTATATCGTGACTAGTCGACGGGAAGTCATCAGTATGTTGTTCAGAGGCTAACGACATGGGTTGGTGAGAATGTGTATACCATGCTTCTATAACCTTGGATAGACCAGGGAAATCCTTAAGAAGATGGCTACCCTTACAAAGCCTGCAAGGGTACTTGGGATTACAGGTTGTTTGGGTGATCTTGATATCATCAACACTCCCAGCATGATCAACAGTAACTAGTTGTTTTCCAACATGTCCGACAGTGGTTGGAACTTTGGATCATTTCTTATTTTTCTTCTTCTTATTCTTCCTTTTCTTCTTCTCTTTATTCACCAAGTTACTAGCTTGAGAGATTTCACCCAGCGAAGAAGATGAAATGGAAGAAGACCTTGCAAGTGAAGAAGGCGAAGAAGATCTTACTGGTGAAGATGGTGAAGGATCAACATGAGGTTGATGTTCTTGGGGGGGAGTGCTTACGACCGAAGCACTTACTGCATTTGGGATTACCTGAGTGGAAAACAACCACACTGACAATCCAATAGTGAAACCTGGAAGACTCAAAGTAGCGATGTGAGGAGGACCAATGTTTCCATAAGAAGGAATATCAAAAGGTTCCCTTGGAGCAGGGGTGCCTTCATTGGTCATTCCAGGAACTGGCGTCATTAAATAAATATCCAATCTAGAGTTCTCTAGGGAAAACAAACACCACACGCTAAAAATCTAGTAAGAAAGCAAGCAAACAAAACCTTGTCACAATGAACGCACTAGTTGGTGATGAAATCCAACGTCGCGGGAACAATGTAAGAAGGGGATGAGATAGAGTGGGTGGAAAAGTTACGTTGATGACTTGCTTAACAAAATTACACCCTAGTGCAAGATCCCACACATAAATGTGGGTATACCCTCCAAGGAGTCCGAGCGAGTTTAGCCAACGTTGATTCCAGGTACCGTGGAGAATTGCCCATCCATAGTCACCTTGTGTAGAGACCCTAAAGAGATAGGCCACTAAGGTTACCAATCACTACAGTGATGCCTGGGGAAACAGTCAACAGTCCGATCCACGCGCAAGGGCAGGGTATCTAGCCCGAAATCAACTTGAAAGGCTTCCACTCATCATTATGGGTATACCTTCAAATGACCCCCATAATATGCGCAATCTCTACACCAAGACCAACAAAGCAGGGTGAGTAACTCTACCAGTCTCAATGTGACCTCGTGATTGAACCTTGTGTTAGAAGGGCTACCCAAGACAACATGTAATAAGTGGATTTAACCGCTCCCTAACTCAAGATTCTATGTTTGTTTGCAACTTTGGAAAGTTATCTTTCACACCTATTCCAAAGCCCTACAACTAATCTAATGTAGGTTTGCTACCAGAAAGTATAAAAAATGTCTAATCAATTTTTTATAAGCGCTTTATTTTATGGTTGTTGTTACTCAATAGGAAAATGGCGTGAACAATATGGTGTTTTGACCGACTCGAAAGTTATGCAAAGAGATCAAGATGCAATCTTTTCATTTCGATGAAAGCTATGCTACGAGAAGGACAAACATTTATCATTCCCAGATGCACAATGTCCCAAAATTTACTAAACTCACCAATATCAAGATTTTCAAGAAATGAGACAAATAGATTGTACACCAATACACGATTCATGCAATTTCACTACTTCAAATGCATGGATGCCCCCAATCTAATGCAAAGAAAGAAATAAGATTTTTGTTTCAAAGAAGCTAAAAAAAATAGCAAATCACTTCAAAACAAAAACAACCCAAACAAAGTTTCTCTTTTACTGCGAGTTATTCAGAAAAAAGAAGTGTTATTTTCACTAAACAATTCTAAAGAAAAACAAGGCTTTAATTTTTCTTTCACAAACCAAAACAGGGATGTAAGGAAGAAAGCTCAAGTAATCAACGAAAATTGATATACTCAACAAGCACCAAAATCAACTTTCAACGTAGATAAAAATAAAAATGACAAGAAAGTAGTTCGTTAAATGCACATGGACAAAGAACTTTCCAGGCAACAAGCAATCCAAAAACGCAATCAATCCCAACTTTTAATCCAATCAAAGACTTTTGATCAAACAAGCACTTAGATCTCAGAATTAGAGATTATACCCTTGTCGATAAAAGGTCAAGAAGTAAAAAATGATTAAGAAGAGTTTTCAATCTTCGAAAACCAATCAACCGCGAGATTTGAAATCAACAAACAGTCAAACACTGGCAAAAGAAGTTCTCCCCAGGTAAACAAACAAATATGGGCATCAAAAAGACAAGAAGACCTAATCCAAAACTTTTACAACTGAGTTCGCAACCTAGTAGTGGGGTACAGTGCGAGAATTAGGGATTCTCGCAGTCTAGATACAGGCAGGGTGCGAGAAGGTCGCACTGAACTAAATAGTAGGGTTCGAACATCAATGATTCTCGCAGGCCACAGAGAGGTACAGTGTGAGAAGGTTTGTAATCAAGAAAAATTTGGAAAAAGGACAAAATTTTTGAGTGAACTTCTAGGTCCAGAGAGTCTATAAGGGTCTCCTACAGAYTCAGAGACTGGTTGGCGATGAAAAAAGTAGGTTAAGAGAAAATGGCCAACAAAAAAACCGCAAAATGAGTCGTATCTCCAGTGGAGTCGCCAATTTTGTTATTGGATAAATCGATAGGTATGRACACTAACTGATCTCCCTAGATCCACCTAGATCTAGAACAAAACATACTAGAACATGACGCTTTCCTTAAGTTTTAGATATTGAATTTACTAACTAAAGAGGGATAGGTGACATACCATTTAAACGTTGCTTCCTCTCGCCATYGCCATCCTAGCTTCATTCCAACGTACATACAATGATGAACCTGCAAAAGAACGCAACCAACCAAAGTGATAGTAATAGCATAAACTCAATATAAACCTATGTATGTGATCAAGGAATCATACAATAAAACATGACAAGCTTTATAGGAGAGAATCATATTATTGTATCATATTAAATGTGAAAGAGAGATTACAATCATGGCCTTGATGTCGTAAGGTCCCTTCCAACTGTCCTTCATTCCCCACACACTTCCGCTCCAAGAATTCTGAGAGCATAGATCTGATAATATTCACAATCTATCTTGACAAAATGGCTTATTTAGCCAAGCTAACAATCTCCAAAGCTCAATCCAATCCAAGCTAATCCAAAAAGATCAAAACTCCAAAAGCTCCAAAGCTAACCTTCTCCATGAGAGCTCCTCTCCTTTTATAAGTTGAAGAGGATAAGGTGAGGAGGTTAGGATGATCCCACTAAATTATGAAAGCGAGTAAGATCCAAACCATTCGAATGCCACCTCACCATGGAAGTTTCTCCTTCTAGAAGCATCGAGAAGATGCTCGTTTTTCCCATGTATGAGCATTTTCACACCCTGCCTATATAGCAACCTGCGAACACTTCGTGACCTAGCTATGGTGCAACCTACAAAAATCAGGCATTTTCGCACCCTAGTTATAGTGCGGCATGCGAAAATCCTCTTTAATAGGGTTTTTACAAAGGGAAATGCAACTTCTTTTCTCAGGAAAAGTTCTTCTCCCTTCTTTCTTCAGGAACTCGGGCCACTGACCCCTCTGAAGGAAACATATAGGTTTACATCATTAACGGTCATAGGGATGACGAAAATAATGTGTAACAAATATCCCAGACCTCTTTTGCACAGGGGCAGGTGAGTAGCAGGTGATCTATGGTTTCCTCCTCATTCGTGCAAAGAGGGCATCTTGAGGGGCCTTGCCAACCTCTTCTTCTTAGATTTTCACTTGTCAAAATGCTTTTGTGGGCCATCGTCCAAGTGAACATGTCGATTTTGGGAATCGATTTGTAAGACCAGATTGTCTTCCACGGCGTTGGATTAGGATGAACGTGAGGAATTGCTTGTAGAAGCTTGTAGCCTACGACTGCAAAGTATTTTCCAGTGGTTGTGCCCCAACCTCTTTTGTCCTTGGTTGAGGCTTTAAGGGGTGCCTTCCCTTGAAGTTCCTCAAGCAGACTTCTCACTTCATTTTCAAGTCTTTTTGGATAGTTTCCAAGGTCCCAGTCTTTCCAACTGCCTGCCTCATCTTCTTCCCAGTGGGAGATGTCCCAAAGAGTGAGTTGGTTGTTGGAGTGGAGCCAGATTTTTATATTGGCCAAGCCTTCATGGTGATCCATCGACGGATCCCCTAGGATTGAATCCTCCCAGACCCTTATGTGTTTCCCATTGCCAAGAATCCAAGTCAAACTGGATTTGAAGAGATCTAAGGCCCTGAGACAGAGCATGAAAACTGGCGAGCCTCTAAGGACTTTCGGAGGTCGATCCAAGCACCTGATACACTGCCCTAGGAAGTAATTTTTCCACAGGACTTCCTTGCTCCAGGAGAAATTGCCGGAGATTAATTTCCACAGAATTTTGGCCCCCATAGCTAGGTTTTGGGCAGCAACGTCTCGGATTTGGAGACTGCCTTCTAGAATCAATTTCTTGATTTTTTCTCAACTTACTAAATGGAGATTCCTCTCATTTTCGTTTCCACCTTCCCACGGGAATCTTCTCAGCAAGGAATCTATTTTGATAACGATGGTTTTAGGCGCAATGAAAATTGAGTTTTGGGAGATTGGGAGACTAGTTAGGACGGATTTCAGCAGAACCACTTTCCCTGCAAGATTTAGCCATGTGGCTCCCCATGCTTGGATGCAGAGCTTCAGATTGTCTAGAAGTGAAAGCCAATGGACCAACCTGGGGGGTGCTTTGAAGATTGGGATTTTCAAGTACTTGAACGAGTCCCAGGTCGTTGACCCTTCCATTTCTAAAGCTCTAGTGATTTCGAGCATCTCTCGTGGTGAGCAATTCCAGCCATAGACTCTGCTTTTATGGTAATTGATTTTGTTTCCTGAGACTTCTTTGTACCGGTCGAGCTCTTGCTTAAAATTCCTCATTGAGGGGGCACTGGCTCCTCCAAGAAGAAGGGTGTCATCTGCAAACTGTGTGTGGTTGATGTCTTTGACATTTGTCACCATTCCGAGTCCCAATAGGGAGCGGGTATGCTGGCAGTGATCCAACTGGAAGCTTAGAACTGATGCTTGGATTGCATACATAAGAGGAGACAGCATCGACGCTCTCTAACACTCTATAGGGGGGCGCTGGCAATTTTTCAAAATCAAATTCGAGATCTTGTTCTTGGATCTTGCCTTAGAGAACTGGATCTCCAACCAGCTCTGATACCAACTTAAAATATGCAAAACAAACAACACAGTGAGGCTATGCTCACTTCTATATTATTCAATGAAAACGGATTACATCCTTATATAGGAAAAGACTCTACCAAGTCGGTTACATGCAAACCAAAGACAACTAGACTCTCAACTATGGACTGACTCTTAACACGCCTACAACTGACTCTCACAACTGAAGCTTAAAACTGGTGCTTACAACTTACGCTTACTCCATTATTTCAAAGTGACTGTCATTGAGGTGAAACATGAGGTGAATATGATAAAAATAAACGATGATATGTCAT
The DNA here is from genome assembly GCA_009831015.1 of Picea engelmannii. Lineage (NCBI taxonomy): Eukaryota > Viridiplantae > Streptophyta > Pinopsida > Pinales > Pinaceae > Picea > Picea engelmannii. The sequence continues at coordinate 380,775 of ML776647.1, forward strand.
CACTCCCAAGATATATACTTCTATAACAACTATGTGACTTCGTCCCATGGATAGATGAGCAGGGATCGAGCAATTCCCTTTTTAAAGCCTGACAGTTGCTCAGGATTTTGAAGAAAACCGACCCAATTCTCTGGTGGCACTTTAACTTTCTTAAATCATCGTTCTCCATTACGAGGCTGGCCAGTGGCTCGAGCGATGGAAGACTCAGTAACGTCGAACCTCATCCCTCGAACCTCTGCTTTAAACCCATCAAAAGTTTGAATGAATTGCATGGTAAGTTGAGGTTCTCCTCTGCTAAATTTGTGGAAAGAGTGGAGCCAACCTGCTATAGAAAAACACTGGCGACCTGAGGTTTAGCCACCAAGGCTTCAACGTTTTCGAGCTCTACTCGATTCACTTGACTGCCCATCTTGCTTAACAATCACCTTTACTTCGTGGCAGAATTTACTTGTCAATATGCTGACAATGATATCGCCTCCTTGCAAAGATTATGTTTTACTATGCTGGAATGACAGTGGCGTCATTCTCCTCACAGAAGTCGTGTTATAATATGACGTTGACAATAATATCTACTCCATATAATATTGTCTCCTCCACAGAATTCCAGCTTCAATACTCTTGGGATGACAGTTCGACCATTCTCAGCAATACGTGCTTAAGACAATTTTGGTATCAGCTCTCCAAAAGCCCATGGAAAAGTTTTGAAATGAAACTAATTCTGGAATTCGATAGCTGGGTGCACCAATTTAATTTTGAATGAAATCCAAGCTCAAGTCCTGTGGCCAAATCGTATGCCTATAGCTTTCAATTTAGACTTGTGGAACTTTGATAGCTTGCTCTTCTCTTAACGTTTTGAATTCTGAATATGTTGTGGTCGTGCTCGTTGCTATTTGACTCGAAATTTTCAATTTCCCAAGTCATCCATCAAATGACTCATGTAGGTGTCAGCTCATAATTTGGTTTATCTTTCAACAGTGGTGAATATTTACAATATTCCTTTGATAAGTCATAGTGCTTCTTGAAATGTTTGGCAGCTCATATTGCTCTGTCCCTTTACTCTTTACAAAAGTTTTATATATTGTTTCATGACTTTACACAATTTGTAATACAATCTTAAAAGCTCAGGACTTCTAGGCAATCTTGTAGCTTATACAATCTTATACAAACAAATCCAATTCAAAACTTTGAAGAGGGTGTTAAAATTTTATAAATAAAACCACAATATTGGTGAGAGTGCTTCTTACCAAGACTAAAAAATATCAATATGTCTCCCAGCTTGAAGTTGCATTTAACCATTATCCATTCATATAATGTATACCTCTGTTTTTTATGATATGGCCTTCGAGAATCTTTACAGGGATGACTTCCTTTGAATCCAACAAATCTTGATATCCAATATGGTCTTAAATGAGTTTATTTGGGTTATGTGTGAATACAAAATTTGAGTTTCTAGGGAGACAAATTGAACAGTGGTTTTAAGATGGCTCTTTCAAGAAGAACAATCTAAGTTCTTTTAACTTGCTTAGAACACGAAACAATATGTGATTGTGAAATCAATAAACATCTAATTATGATTTTGACGAGATAGCTCTAATATTGGTCTTGGCACCATGTCACTTATGAGATCCCAAGATTTATATATATAGGCAAAGGATTATGGTGCAGAGTGTGCAAATCTCTTAGAGGGGAAGAGTATCAAAATAGAGCATAGGTACAGAGTATATGTTTACACACACAGAGTGGTTTGTCATTATATACAAGGCTTCATTGGAAGTGGTTTTCACAAGCTTTTACATTTTTCAACAAGCAAGATAGAGAGATAGCTCTTTTTATGAACCACTACTTACCATCCATAAAAACATTATGAGGCATAATATAGACACTACATATGAGGAAGTCAGCAACTACATTTTCTTTCCCTGGTTTATCGAGGATCGTGATGTCAAACTCCTGCAACAACAATATCCATCTAGTCACCCGGCCATTACTGATAGGATTATTCATCAGGTACTGAAAGACAGAATGGTCTATATGGATGAACACGGGGTATCCAGTAATGTAGTGACTAAACTTGTTTATGGAATAAATGACAACTAAAAATTATTTTTCTGTGGCGGTATAGTTTTGTTCGGCGGGGGTAATATTTTTGCTAACGTAGTAGATGGCATAAGGTTTCTGATCTTACTTTTGACCCAGTATAGCTCCAATGGTTGTATATGATGCATCCTTGGAGATGTGAAAGGGGAGAGACCAATTTGGTCCCCGTAAAACAAGTGTGATGGACAATTTCTCCTTCAAGGTGTCCAAGGCTTTTTGACAATTAGTATCCCAAGAAGACTCTGTAGTCTTAGAAGGCATTTGGAGTAATGGTGAGGCAATCTTAGTGAAATTTTCAATGAACCAACGATAGTATCTTGTATGTCCAAGTTAAACTACGTACCTATTTTTGTATGGCTGGAATTGGGAGCTTGCATATGACATCAATTTTTACGGGATCTACATTGATACCAATGGGTGATATATGATTCCCTAATATGTTAGAAAGTCACAAATAAGGTCATCCTACGCCTCTTGTGAGGCTTGTTCCAAGGATAGAAGGGGTCGGATAGCCTCATCATCACTATTTGGTATCTAGGAAGGTGTTTCTGAGTCTAAAGAAGGTTTAGTTGGTGGGTAAAGAGTAATTTTATTGGTTAAGGTTCAGTGGGACATAGTCGTAATTCCTTATGGATAACTAATATAGGCATATGCTGTTGCCAACGACGGTTGACCCAATATTATTGGATACCATCCTAGGTTAGCTTTTGGTTGTAGGATCATGAAATCTGTTGGATACTCCCAAGAATCAATAGAGACTATAACATCATATATTATACCTTCTGGTTTGGCAGTGGATCTATCATCCAACTGGAGGACAGTAGGAGTTGGTCTTAAGTTAGTTAGCTTAAGATTTTTCATTGTCTCTTTTGTCATAATGTTAATTGTAGCCCCTAAGTCTATTAGAGTGTTAGGAATGGAAATATTATTGATATGAATATTAACAATTGGGCTTCTAGGATCTACATAGTTGGTCATGAAGACTTTTCCTAACATTGGGTCTGCTAATTTCCCTATGACATGAACAATCGGAGGATCCTTCTTCTTCCTTCTTATCTTTCTTAAGAACAACTCTCTAAAGACTTTAGCATATATTGGAACATCCTTGATTGCTTGAAACAACATAATATTGACACATACATTTCTCAATTCCCCTAGAAGATCAAATCTAGGTTGTGTCGATGATTTTTCTATAGTTAATCTCTCAGGTTACAGTGGGACTAGAACAGTTCCAGGGGATTTATGTTGATGAGTGGTTTCTGAAATGGATGGTGGTAGAACTGGGGAAGATTCTTTTTTTTCTTTTTTTTTTTCTGGTTCATGTTCCTCCTCCCCATCATCTTGTTCCTATATAACAAGTGATGTCAAATTTTTTACTACCTTTCTCAAGTGTATATTAATATCATCGCAGTCCACGGAGGACACAAAGTAGTGTGGGAAAGGTGGTACCTCAACATTGTAGATGGGTTGAGCTACTCTATTGTTCAGGTTAGGTATGGATTGAGAAAGAATTTGAGGTGGTCTTTAGGGTGTTTGACCACATGGAAACTATAATTCTTTTTATTTGATAACCGAAGTATGTTGTTCAAGTGTGCTTTGCTAAGGTGGATTTCCAAAATATGGTTGTCCCCTCCAACCTTGTTGTCATGGTTGGTTCTGGGATTGAGGATACCATTGTTGTCAGAGCATGAGGGTATACTAGTTTTGTGGCGGATATTGATATGATCTAAAATGTTGAGGTACTAGGGTATTTCCTATGTCATGCTTGGTGGTTGAGGTGGCCATGGGTGTTTTTTAGTGAAAAAACAAATTTGTTTAGTTTCCTCATTAGTGCCTTGGTATACTGCCTTAAGTCAGGGAAAGGAAGGATAGTCCTTAGTGGCATGATTTTGTTCCCAAATTCCACACGCCTCAATATTTTCTAAATAAAATTCTTGTAAAGGATGCTTCTTTTGACATCGAGTACAAAAGATGGCCAATGTTAGATCATCCTCCTCCTTCTTCCTCTTAGCTTGGAATGTGTCTAGCTGGGAGCTGAGTATGTCGTTTTTAAATTTATCCAACATACTCCCTATCTCATATTTGGTCACTCATCCCCCATTGGATGACTTAGTGACCTTTGAGACTGTCTCGAAGGCCTCTTCCAGATTTGGAGGTCCCTCATGAATAACGCTTACACAACTCGCAGATATCATCATATGTTAACTAGGAAATGTCTTCGGCTCCCATAAGATTTAGGATATCCAAAAAAACATCCCTAATTCCTCAGAGGAGAATGATACGCAGAGTTTCAGTATCCAATGCATTATGCATGGTCCTTTGTAGATTATATTGAAACCTTTCAATGTAGTCTTCTAAGATTTCTTCATCTTTCTGTGACATCTTAAATATTTCCTCCATGATGTCCCTTACCTTACATTAGTCTTGGTATTTCTTCAAGAATTTTTGTTTCATTTCAACCCAAGTCTTGATAGAGTTTTCCCCAAGACCCATGAACCAGTGCAATGATGCTTCTTTCAAAGTGGTTGGGAACAATTTGATTTTTTGGGTGTCTAAGGACTAATCATAGCTCTGACAAAGGACATCAAATTCAAAAACAAAGGTGTATGGATCATTGCTAGGAAACCCTTGAAAAATTGGCAAAGCAGAGGGTGGAATTTTTTTCATTTTTATTGTATCATTGGATTCTTGGATAGGGAACTTGAAGGTAATTGGTTCCTTTTGTTTTAGGGTTTCTACCTCTTCTCCCATACCTAAAAACTTCTCTCCCCAAAAAGATTCATTTGATTTAGCTAAATGATTAGGCTCTTGAACAGGATTCTCAGGTAAACCTTGATCTTTGAGATGAAGGGATTCAGAAGCAGGAGAGCCTACGAATGTGTCAGTTGTAGAGTCAACTTTAGGGGGGCTTTATGGGATATTAGATGTTATCTTATCTCTTTAGTTTCTAGATTTGGATCCAGAGATGCCTTAAGGGTTTCCTCATCCTCCTGATTTTATTGCTTGGTGGTTAGTATTGTGGGTGGATCCTATTGTACCACATCCACGAGGGTTTTTATCTCCTCGAGTCATTCATCCTAAGGTAGTATAATAATGAAATTTTAGAAAGGGAATTTAAACAAGCGGCCTATATCCTTTAGTGCCTCCCCGACAATGGAACCAAAAATGTGAGTGTTTTTGTATAGAGATGAGTATACATGTAAATACACCTAAACATTTAATCTATCAACCAGGGCTCTCTTAATTCTTGTGAGGCACAAGCACTATTTGTGCAACATGGTAGCTTGGATTAACTGTCAAAGGGATGTTGAGACGGCGGAGACGGTTGACCAAAACTCCCATTCTGGACCAACTCCTTGCGGATTGGTTTACAAAGTCACTCTTGCCTCCCATTTCCCGTGATGTTGTTATGGGAAACATTGTTACTGAGGAGCATGCTATCATTTGGACTTGTTCTATTCCCAGTCTGGCACACTTTATGATTTGATCCCTTATGCTCCTCGTTCCTCAAACAATCCAACAAAACCTGCTCTGGAACCAACTTATGTTTCAGACGCCAAAACTATTTCCGCTCATGCTCAAACCTTCGAGGTGAATGCGGTACAATCCTCTTCATATCAGCAACTAGGGGTAAGAATAAAAACAAGGGTAAATCCAAGAAATCTTTTAACCAGTAGGATAATCCACAAACTGTTGATACTCAACCAACTAGGAAGCCTAAGTTTCCTTGTATGATTTGTGAGGAAGACCACTAAATGAAATATTGTCCTCATCGTGAGGTGGTCGCTAAATTTCATAAGGGTGCCTCCCAACTGGTTCAGCAACAAAATATGGTTGCACAAAATCTTTCCCCTCCGTAAGGAGGAAATGCAAGCCATTCCCACCAAGGGGATGCTTCATCAAGCGCCTCTAAGGTATACATGTTTAAGGCGGTTAATGTGACAACTTGAGAAAACACTTATGACACTCCTCCAGGTGATTCGACTAAGGGAAAGGTTGTCGATCAACCCTCCACTTCCACTCCTCCTCTATCTTCCAATTCTCTTCAGATTGAGAAGCCAACATCTGATGCATTGTTTCGCCCACCCAAGAGAATAATTAGAAAGGTGACATTTAATCCAAATGCCCGCGCTACCCAAAACTACAACATTGTTGAAGATTTGGCGCATCTGCCTTGTGTTATGTCATCCCTCGAATTTATATAGACTTGTCCAAGTCGACGTAGAACCCTGTTGTTAGCCATTAGAGCTATGGATCCAGAGGCATCAAAACTGATCACGTTTAATTTGGATCATTTTAAGGGGAGGCTTTCCCACCACTTAGCATTCCAAATTCAAATTTTGGTTTGTGGGAAGAACATCCATCACATTGTTTTGGATGAAGGAGCCTCCACCTATGTCATGTCTTTGCCTTCATGGAGAGCCATGGGTTCTCCTAAGCTTACCTCGTCTCTTACCACCTTGAAATCATTTGATGGACGTGGTTTTCAACCTCACGAACCCTTGTCATCCTTTTCTATGACATTGAAGGGTAAGACGGTTATAATCGATATCGAAGTAGTTGATGCACCTCTGGATTACAATTTGTTACTTGGTCATAGTTGGTTCTATGCCATGACTGTCGTCGCATATACAATGTTTTGTGTTTTACGATTTCCCCATCAAGGAAAAATTATCACTATTGACCAACTGGACTATATAACTCCAGATCTTCGCAATGCTACGATGAATGATGTCCCTTTTCTAGGACAGTCTAGTCTTGAAAGTGTAGGAGTAGGTCTCCCTAAGTATTCCTCACTCATGGGGGTTTTTCCTTTACCTGATCATGTCATCTCGCAATTTTCCATGATAAATATGATTTCAAATCAGGTGTGTCCATCCATAGAATTATCTGATCCTTTGGTACTGCCTGGTCTCAACGAGCATAGTTCATCATCTCTGTCAATCTTGTTAAAAAATAAAATAGACCCCCCTCCATTCAATTTGAGTCTCACTCTGGATTATGTGCTTGAACCTTATTTTCTTCCTCCTCATGAATATGTTCCCATTAGTAACTAGCTTCCTAAACAAGGAAAAAGGAGAAGTCGTTGGAGGAAATGACGCTTGGGGGGAAAGTGTCCAGTCTCTGGTCATCATATTGGAGAAAACCCTTTAGCTTTTGTCACACAAGCTGGGGGGAAAACACCTCTAGAGAGACATGTTTCTAGGAGTGATCCTCGTTTGAGGGTCGTTCCCATCATAACGTAGTAGTCTTTTCTAGAACTAGCTTAGTCTTTGTTTTTTCTCGTGCTCGTAAATACATTAGAATAAGTTATCGAGCTCAATATTTTTTCTTTCTCATGTTGGTTAATACATGAGAATAGGTTACCAAGTATACTTTTATCTCTTTTTCATACTCATAAAAGCTATATGAAAAAGGAACCTTTTGGAGTCTCCTTAAGGCTATTTCCAAACTCTATAAACATGAAAATATTGTTGAGCAATCTTGTTGTCTTTCGCGCTCTTTAAATTGAATTAGAAAGAACGTTTGTTGAGCAGTCGTTTATCTCTTTTTCGGTCTCATCGGACTATTTACGAAAAATGAATACTCTAGTCAAGCATGATTAGAAGAGTTCTCCTAGGTATCGTTTTATACTTTTTCGGACCATGGGGACTAAATTTACGAAAAAGTCCATTTTGGAGTCTTCTTTATCGAATCTTTTCAGACTCTTGAAATATGAAAAGACCATCAAGTTTTCTTTCCTTGAACTCGTCAAATCTACACAAGGAAGGACCCATCTAGGATCAAACCCTTCCTTCTTCAGGTTCGTTAAATATATGAAGATGGGAATCATTGAAGATGATTTAACCGAGCATTTGTTATCCTCCTTGAGCTCACTAAAAAACAAAGAGGTACTCGCCTATCTGGGTGGAGGGGGGAAGTTGAGAAGTGGTTCAAGTCTTTTATCATTATGACAGCTTTGTGTTTCCCTTGGACATGGCACTTGTTTGAATCCCATGTGTCATCATACTCTTTTGACTTCTTCAAGAAGAGAACCCTTGGTTGTTGTCTCATTCCATGTGTCATCATACTATTTCAACTCCTTTGAATTGATCTAGCGGTTGTCGTCACTTCATCATACTTGGTCTTTATGATTTATTGAGTCAGTGTTGTCGAGTCATTCATTGTGTCGCCATATTTTCAAGGGAAGTCAACCTTTTCATTTTCACCCCTGTGTCAGCTCACCATCATTTGATCAATCACTATTCATCACTATCCTTATTCGTTTTGTGTCGATGATGGGGGATATATCATGGCCATCCTTCAACGAGTCTATTTCCTTCGACTCCGATACATTATCTGGGAATTATACTTAGAAACCAATTAGTACCTTGGATCCGGCATGCCTCAATGGCAAGTTTCCTCGCTTTCGACAGTGGGTTTTACATCATTGACCCCTGATCGATTCATTCCACGAGTGTTTGAATTCATATCATCTATTCACATTCGATGGAATGTACTCAGAGTACCTTGGGAGTCATTTTCATCATTGGTGATTTCCCTCGCACTTGTTAACAATATATATCATTGATAGGTAATCAAGTGGTTTCTACCATGTTTGACGTCAAGACCTTTATTCACATGGCTAGATTCATACTATTTGGGATTGGGATTGAATACCTTGGGGGTGAATTTTCAGTAAGAACTCAGTTTGTTATATGCCTTCCCCAGGCTGTGATGGAGATTATGAAGTTGTGATGTATAATGTAACATAGAATCCATGTTGTATTGATCTGTGGCTATGTTATGTCATGTTGTAGCTCCACTATGTACAATCTTGTGGCTACACTTTGATCAAGTCATAGAGATATGGATCCACGTTGTATGTTCAGTGGCCATATCCTTAGTCAGTACTTTCATGGATCCATATTGTTGGTCGACAGCAATGCTTTGATTTCAAATTATTCTGAGTATGAGTATGCCTACCTCGGGGATGATATATGTATATTGATGGATGTTTTCTTTCTTTTCCGATAGTTCTTCCGACTTCAATCCCTTGACTCCACAACATTACAAAGTGTTTTGTCCATCGTTTTTCTCCTTTGATCTCACACTTTGGGGGGCATCTGTTATACGCCATTTTGTCACACCTATCTAAGTGTCTCATTTCACTTTGCTAATTGTTGTATTGTTGACACCTCACCCTAAGTGTCACAGTTGCAATGGAACAATGTCATGGCACAAGTGTCATACTTTCCTAATTATTCTGACCTTGTTACCATGTAAAAATCACATATCATGATCCCTTGTGAATTTGGAGGAAGAAAAACATCATTTTAGGGTCGAAAACTCACTTTCCCTCTTGTCTTTCTGGCTCTATTTGACCATGGTCTCCCCCATTTTTACTCTGGGGGAGCGACCATCACCCTTTGTTCACCCTCTCTGACACTATGGGGGAGCGACTAGGTCACTTTGTCTGCCCTTCTAGGGGAGAAACCATGCAGATTTGGTCAAATCCCATGAATCTAGGGGCATATTTCAAGGACTTTATGGATGGTTCTTGGTTTGTTTTCTTGTTTGCATCAAGATATTATTCAAACCTCCTTCTATCTTATCATTGGAGCAAGAATAACCATGAATATAAATCAAATCCTAACCTAATCCACCTTATCCTCAACCATGTTCTTGATTTACCCTAGTAGTTAAACCTTCCTACATCTATATAACCAGGTCATTTCAGAGTGAGAGGGAGATGGATAGATGGAAAAGAAGCACATACCAAACTTATGATCTTGTCAAAGAGATCCAAACCTTTGTGAAGAAGCTAAGTTGGATCCATAATCAAGGGCTAAAGCAAGGAGCTTGGAGGATTGCATTATCATTAGGTTGTAAACTTCATTCTTTTCATTTAATATAAGAACTTGGCCTATTTCTCTTATAATTTCTTATTAACTTCTTGTCTATTTGATTACTTGGTGTAAGTTATCAATTGGTAGGGTTTCTATTACTTAATCATAGATGGTAGTATGGGAAGGTTTCTATGTTCTTGCAGGTTTGACTTCGCAAAGGTGTTGATCTGGATTATTTTCGGCATGAAATGAGAGCGGAGATATAATAAATAAATTCACAGAGATATCGCGTATATCCAATAATATAACAGAAATATATCAGATATGCAACCATAAACACAGAGATACAGTGATACACGATTTCTATTAATGAAAGAAATGTACAGAGACTGTAAAAATACAGAGTGAAAGACTCGCTAGAATGGTGGCAACTTATCTCTGAGAAGAGATGTGACAGCTACTCGCATTCACAAGAAGATGATAAAAACCCTATACATCCAAAAACCTAACCCTAGGAGATGAAGCGCCAAAAGTCATGTGGGCCCCGTTTGGGTAAGTGAGTACATCAACTTCCCGGGGTAGTAACTTTTGCATACGATCTCCATTTTAGGCGTGTGATAGCTCGTTGGAAAGGTATTATCGAGGAGATTCATTTTGGGGGCTCAATCATGCCTTTGGATATCATTGAGGACCTCGATCTCGAAAATCCTTCATTTGGGCCCTCAAAATGGCCCCGGAAGTTAAACACTGCTAAAAATAGTAAATTGCCAAAATTGCCAGAAAATTGTTTTGAGCCAGTCGAAAAAGGTGGGTGGTCGTCGATATCCACCTAGATAAATCCTCCCTCATTAGGAAACAATGGTCTCCATTGCATTGAGTTCCCGGGGGAGAGGGAAAAGAATTTGTTGAATCTGTATCTTGGTGAGCTACTTGCCCTGCTAGAGACGTCATGTTGCTCAGTTTGTGGAAGTTTGTCACGAACCTGTTGAGACTGAGGCCATTCAAAAAGTCGGGCTACATGAGAGGACGATGCGCAGAATGAATCTTTGCACTTTGTTGCAACCTTGTAGACTTGCTTTTGTTTGATAGAAGGTGCTTGGGGCGAGGCTGCAGTGGTTGCAGTGTCCTTCTGTTCTCCTTTTGAACAGATTGTGAAGAAGCTAAATTTTGCAGTATGATATACTACCTTGGGGAACTTTTTAAGTGGAACACTAATTGGAACTAGCTTTGGTATTCTATAGAGATGACCCCCAAGAGAAACAATGACATTGCGGGGTCGAGACTCATAAACAACATGCAGCTTCCACATATATGGTTGGCCCAAGAGAACATCACAAACATCCAGTGGGGCAACATCACATAATACCTCATCCTTGAAGGGTTGGATGTCGTATGACAATCAACATTGTTGGCTGACACAGAGATCTCGTCATTGGTGAAGCCACCCGATGTTGTATGGTTGTGGGTGTGGTGTTGTCGACAATCCCAACTGTTTGATGACCTCTACTGAGATGAGGTTCTTCTGTCTTCCGCCATCAACAATAAAATGCAGTGGGGTCCCCTTCACCCACATATGTGAATGAAAAAGGCACTCCCCTTCTTCAGGATCTGTTGGTTCTTCTGGTTGAATTGTTGCGGTCGCGACAATAGCAATGGGGTCCGTGTCAATGATCTGTCCTTTACCATTATTTTCATAATCAGATTCTGAATCAGGGTTCGACTCTTTGTATTTGATCTCGGCCACTAATGAGTGTTTTGAGCGACATTCATCGATGTTGTGCCAGGGGATTTTGTGGAACTCACACCATTTTTTGGTGTCCTTCTTTGTCTTCCCGTGACCCTTCTTTTCATGTGTCTTGGACTGGTTTTCGGGAAACTGTTTTTTAGGGTCGTCTTTGTCATACTTTGGTTGTTGCGGATTTACATACCGGAATTCTCGTTTGTTCTGGTGCTTAAATTTCTGCTCAATTTTAACAGCATATTGATAAGCAGCACCAAGTGATGAGATGTCCAGAAAATACATTTCAGTTTTGATGTATCTGTGTAGAGCCCCACGGTATTTCAGAACCAAATGTCACTCGGAGTCTTTGATACCTAGCTTGGTGCGCAAGGTATGGAAGGTATTGGTGAACTCTGGAACTTCTTGGCCCTTCTCTTGCCGCAGTGTGGTCCATCTCATGTACTTGTCCTCATAGTTGCCAACAGGGTAATATTGTTCCTTTACCGCATCCACAAAAAAATCCCAAGTGGGATCGGCCCCATATATTCCAGACTCCTTTGTGGAACTTTTCTCCCAGTAATTTTCCCACCAATGTTTGACATGAGGGAGAGATTTAATGAGTGCGAAGGTGATCTTTTCTTTGTCGGAAAAATTGTGAACAGAGAAATAACCTTCTAGCAGAGTTAACCATTTTTCTAGGGCTTCTGCATCTATCTGTCCTTCAAATACATGAATATCAAAATTAACTTGTACCTTTAAAGGAGAGGTGCCTCCAAAGTGGCTGATTGATGAAGATGCGTCTCATGCTATCGATAGGCATTTAAGGATGCGGGAAAAATTCTCCATCATTTCGTCCCTCTGTCACGTGAGAGCTTGCTCAAGCAACAGATTGATAGAATCGTCTGCTTCGTCATTTATTTTTCTTCCGCCATTGAGGGTTTCTTGGGTGTGTGAGAGCGATTGTCTTCAAGAGAGACAAGATTGAGACCCAACTTGCTATACTCGAACCTCGTCGAGGACATACACTGAAAAAACGATCAAGAGTAGCCTGTTCTGATACCACTGATCCAGATTATTTTCGGCACGAAATGAGAGTGGAGATATAATAAACAAATGCACAGAGATATCATGTATATCCAATAATATAACATAAATATATCATAGATGCAACCATAAACACGGATATACAGCAATACATGATTTCTATTAATTAAAGAAATGTACAGAGACTGTAAAAATACAGAGTGAAGGACTCGCTAGAATGGTGGCAACTTATCTCTGAGAAGAGATGTGACGGATACTCGCATTTGAAAGAAGATGGTTACAATGAGGCTCTGAAGGCCTTTTTACAATAAACAAGAATTCCAAAAACCCTATACATCCAAAAACCTAACCCTAGGAGATGAAGCGCCAAAAGTCATGTGGGCCCTGTTTAGGTAAGTGAGTACATCAACTTCCCGGGGTCGTAACTTTTGCATACGATCTCCGTTTTAGGCGTGTGATAGCTCCTTGGAAATGTATTGTCGAGGAGATTTATTTTGGGGGCTAAATCATGCCTTCAACTATCATTTAGGACCTCAATCTCAAAAAACCTTCATTTGGGCCCTCAAAATGGCCCCGGAAGTTAAAAACTGCTAAAAATAGTAAATTGTCAAAATTGCCAGAAAATTGTTTTGAGCCAGTCGAAAAAGGTGGGTGGCCACCAATATCCACCTCGATCAATCCTCCCTCCTTAGGAAGAAATGGTCTCCATTGTTTTGAGTTCCCAGGGGAGAGGGGAAAGCATTTGCTGAATCTGTATCTTGGTGAGTTACTTGCCTTGCTGGAGACGTCGTGTTGCTTAGTTTGTGGAAGTTTGTCACGAACCTGTTGAGGCTGAGGCCATTCAACAATTCGGGCTACATGAGAGGACAATGCGCAGAAGGAATATTTGTTCTTTGCTGCAACCTTGTCAACTTGTTTCTGTTTGATAGAAGGTGCTTGGGGTGAGGCTGCAGTGGTTGCAGTGTCCTTCTGTTCTCCTTTTGAACAGATTGTGAAGAAGCTAAATTTTGCAGTATGAGATACTACCTTGCAGAACTTTTTAGTTGGAACAGTAGTTGGAACTACCTCTGGTATTCTGTAGAGATGACCCCCCAGAGAAGCAATGATATTGCGGGGTCGAGACTCATAAACAGCATGGTGCTTCCACATATATGGTTGGCCCAAGAGAACATCACATACATCCAGTGGGGCAACATCACATAATACCTCATCCTTGAAGGGTTGGATGCCGTATGAAAATTGACATTGTTGGCTGACACAAAGATCTCGTCCTTGGCAAAGCCACCCGATGTTGTATGGCTGCGGGTGTGGTGTTGTCGACAATCCCAATTGTTTTACAACCTCTGCTGAGATGAGGTTCTTCTGGCTTCCGCTATCAACAATAAAATGCAGCGGGGTCCCCTTCACCCACATCTGTGAATGAAAAAGGTGCTCCCCTTCTTCAGGATCTATTGGTTCTTCTGGTTGAATTGTTGCGGTCGTGACAATAGCAGTGGGGTCTGCGTCAATGATCTGTCCTTTACCATTATTTTCATAATCAGATTCTGAATCAGGGTTCAGTGCTTTGTCTTTGATCTCGGCCACCAATGACTGTTTTGAGCGACATTCATCGGTGTTGTGCTAGGGGATTTTGTGGAACTCGCACCATTTTCTGGTGTCCTTCTTTTTCTTCCCGTGACCCTTCTTTTCCTGTGTCTTGGACTGGTTTTCAGGAGACTATTTGTTAGGGATGTCTTTGTCATACTTTGGTTGTTCCAGATTTGTATACTTGAATTCCCGTTTGTTCTGGTGCTTAAATTTATGGTCAATTTTAACAACATATCGATAAGCAGCACCGAGTGATGAGATGTCCAGAAAATCCATTTCAGTCTTGATGTATATGTGTAGAGCCCCACGGTATTTCAGAACCAAATGTCGCTCGGAGTCTTTGATACCCAGCTTGGTGCACAAGGTATGGAAGGTAATGGTGAACTCTGGAACTGCTTGGCCCTTCTCTTGCCGCAGTGTGGTCCATCTCATGTACTGGTCCTCATAGTTGCCAACAGGGTAATATTGTTCATTTACCACATCCACAAAAAAATCCCAAGTGGGATCGGCCCCATATATTCCAGACTCCTCTGTGGAAATTTTCTCCGAGTAAGTTTCCCACCAATGTTTGACATGAGGGAGAGCTTTAAGGAGTGCGAAGGTGATCTTTTCTTTGTCGGAAAAATTGTGAGTAGAGAAATAACCTTCTAGCAGAGTTAACCATTTTTATAGGGCTTCTAAATCTATCTGTCCTTCAAATACAGGAATATCAAAATTAACTTGTACCTTGAAAGGTGAGGTGCCTCCAAAGTGGTCGCTTGATGAATATGCACCCGATGCTATCGGCAGGCATTTAAGGATGTGGGAAAAATTCTCCATCATTTCGTCCCTTTGTCGCGTGAGAGCTTGCTCAAGCAACAGATTGATAGGATCGTCTGCTCCGTCATTTTTCTTTTCTTCCACCATTGAGGGTTTATTGGGTGCGCGAGAGTGATTTTCTTCAAGAGAGACAAGCTCGAGACCTAAATTTGTATACTCGGACCTCATCGGGGACATACACTGAAAAAACGATCAAGAGCAACCTGCTTTGATACCACTGATCCAGATTATTTTCGGCACGAAATGAGAGCGGAGATATAATAAAGAAATGCACAGAGATATCGCATATATCCAATATTATAACAGAAATATTTCAGAGATGCAACCATAAACACAGAGATACAGTAATACATGATTTCTATTAATGAAAGAAATGTACAGAGACTGTAAAAATACAGAGTGAAAAACTTGTTAGAATGGTGGCAGCTTATCTCTGAGAAGAGATGTGACAGCTACTCGCATTTGCAAGAAGATGGTTACAATGAGGCTCTGAAGGCATTTTTACAATAAACAGGAATTCCAAAACCCCTAGACATCCAAAAACCTAACCCTAGGAGACAAAGCGCCAAAAGTCATGTGGGCCCCGTTTGGGTAAGTGAGTACATCAACTTCCTAGGGTCGTAACTTTTGCATACGATCTTCGTTTTAGGCGTTTGATAGCTAGTTGGAAAGGTATTGTCGAGGAGATTCATTTTGGGGGCTCAATCATTCATTTGATTATCATTGAGGACCTTGATCTCGAAAAACCTTCATTTGGGCCCTCAAAATGGCCCTGGAAGTTAAAAACTGCTAAAAATAGTAAATTGCCAAAATTGTCAGAAAATTGTTTTGAGACAGTCGAAAAAAGTGGGTGGCCACCAATATCCACCTTGATCAATCCTCCCTCCTTAGGAAGCAATGGTCTCCATTGCGTTGAGTTCAAGGGGGAGAGAGAAAAGCATTTATTGAATCTGTATCTTGGTGAGCTGCTTGCCTTGCTGGAGACGTCGCGTTGCTCAGTTTGTGGAAGTTTGTCACAAACCTGTTGAGGCTGAGGCCGTTAAACAAGTCAGGCTACATGAGAGGATGATGTATAGAAGGAATCTTTGCGCTTTGTTGCAACGTTGTCGACTTGCTTCTGTTTGATAGAAGGTGCTTGGGGCGAGGTTGCAGTGGTTGCAGTGTCCTTCTGTTCTCCTTTTGAAGAGATTGTGAAGAAGCTATATTTTGCAGTATGAGATACTAACTTGCGGCACTTTTTAGGTGGAACAGTAGTTGGAAATACCTCTGGTATTCTGTACAAATGATCCCCCAGAGAAATAATGACACTACAGGGTTGAGACTCATAAACAACATGGCGCTTCCACATATATGGTTGGCCCAAGAGAACATCACAAACATCCAGTGGGGCAACATCACATAATACCTCTTCCTTGAAGGGTTGTATGACGTATGACAATCAACATTGTTGGCTAACATAGAGATCTCGTCCTTGGCAAAGCCACTCGATGTTGTATGGTTGCAGGTGTGGTGTTGTCGACAATTCCAACTGTTTGACAACCTCTGCTGAGATGAGGTTCTTATGGCTTCCGCTATCAACAATAAAATGCAGCGGGGTCCCCTTCACCCACATCTGTGAATGAAAAAGGTGCTCCCCTTCTTTAGGATCTGTTGGTTCTTCTAGTTGAATTGTTGCGGTCGCGACAATAGCAGTGGGGTCTGTGTCAATGATATGTCCTTTACCATTATTTTCAGAATCAGATTATGAATCAGGGTTCGGCTCTTTGTCTTTGATATCGGCCACCAATGACTGTTTTGAGCGACATTCATCGGTGTTGTGCGAGGGGATTTTGTGGAACTCCCACCATTTTTCGGTGTCCTTCTTTGTCTTCCCGTGACCCTTCATTTCCTGTGTCTTGGACTGGTTTTCGAGAGACTGTTTGTTAGGGTCGTCTTTGTCTTACTTTGGTTGTTGCAGATTTGCATACCCAAATTCTTGTTTGTTCTGGTGCTTAAATTTCTTCTCAATTTTAACAGCATATTGATAAGCAACACCGAGTGATGAGATGTCCAAAAAACCCATTTCAGTCTAGATGTATTTGTGTAGAGCCCCATGGTATTTCAGAACCAAATGTCGCTCGGAGACTTTGATACCCAACTTGGTGCACAAGGTATGGAAGGTATTGGTGAACTCCGGAACTGCTTGGGCCTTCTCTTGCCACTGTGTGGTCCATCTCATGTATTGGTCCTCATAGTTGCCAACAGGGTAATATTGTTCCTTTACCGCATCCACAAAAAAATCCCAAGTGGGATCGACCTCATATATTCCAGACTCCTCTGTGGAAATTTTCTCCCAGTAAGTTTCCCACCAATGTTTAACATGAGGGAGACCTTTAAGGAGTGCGAAGGTGATCTTTTCTTTGTCGGAAAAATTGTGAACAGAGAAATAACCTTCTAGCAGAGTTAACCATTTTGCTAGGGCTTCTGCATCTATCTATCCTTCAAATACAGGAATATCAAAATTAAATTGTACCTTGAAAGATGAGGTGTCTCCAAAGTGGCCGCTTGATGAAGATGTGCCTAATGCTATCGGCAGGCATTTAAGGATGTGGGAAAAATTCTCCATCATTTCGTCCCTTTGTCGTGTGAGAGCTTGCTCAAGCAACAGACTGATATGATCGTCTGCTCTGTCATTTTTATTTTCTTCTGCCATTGAGGGTTTCTTGGGTGCACAAGAGCAATTGTCTTCAATAGAGACAAGCTCGAGACCCAACTTGCTATACTCGTACCTCATCGAGGACATACACTGAAAACATGATCAAGAGCAGCCTTCTCTGATACCACTGATCCAGATTATTTTCGACACGAAACGAGAGCGGAGATATAATAAAGAACTGCACAGAGATATCGTGTATATCCAATAATATAACAGAAATATATCAGAGATGCAACCATAAACACAGAGATACAGTAATACACGATTTCTATATTAATGAAAGAAATGTACAGAGACTGTAAAAATACAGAGTGAAAGACTTGCTAGAATGGTGGCAGCTTATCTCTGAGAAGAGATGTGACGGCTACTCGCATTCGCAAGAAGATGGTTACAATAAGGCTATGAAGGCATTTTTACAATAAACAGGAATTCCAAAAACCCTAGACATCCAAAAACCTAACCCTAGGAGATGAAGCGCCAAAAGTCATGTGGGCCCCGTTTGGGTAAGTGAGTACATCAACTTCCTGGGGTCGTAACTTTTGCATACGATTCCATTTTAGGTGTGTGATAGCTCGTTGGAAAGTTATTGTCAAGGAGATTCATTTTGGGGGCTCAATCATGCCTTCAACCATCAATGAGGACCTATATCTCAAAAAACCTTCATTTGGGCCTTCAAAATGGCCCCGGAAGTTAAAAACTCCTAAAAATAGTAAATTGCCAAAATTGCCAGAAAACTGTTTTGAGCCAGTCGAAAAAGGTGGGTGGCCACCGATATCCACCTAGATCAATCCTCCCTCCTTAGGAAGCAATTGTCTCCATTGCGTTGAGTTTTCGGGGGAGAGGGAAAAGCATTTGCTGAATCTTTATCTTGGTGAGTTGCTTGCCTTGCTAGAGACGTCGCGTTGCTCAGTTTGTGGAAGTTTGTCACGATCCTGTTGAGGATGAGGTTGTTCAACAAGTCAAGATACATGAAAGGAAGATGTGCAGAAGGAATCTTTGGGCTTTGTTGCAACGTTTTCGACTTGCTTCTGTTTGATTGAAGGTGCTTGGGGCGAGGCTGCAGTGGTTGCAGTGTCCTTCTATTCTCCTTTTGAACAGATTGTGAAGCTAAATTTTTCAGTATGAGATACTACCTTGCGGCACTTTTTAGGTGGAACAGTAGTTGGAACTACCTCTGGTATTCTGTAGAGATGACCCCCCAGAGAAACAATGACACTGTGGGGTCGAAACTCATAAACAACATGGCTCTTCCACATATATGGTTAGCCCAAGAGAATGTCATAGATATCCAGTGGGGCAATATCATATAATACCTCATCCTTGAAGTGTTGGATGCCGTATGAAAATCGACATTGTTGGCTCACACAAAGATCTCATCCTTGGCAAAGCCACCCGATGTTGTATGGCTGCGGGTGTGGTGTTGTCGACAATCCCAACTGTTTTACGACCTCTCCTAAGATGAGTTTCTTCTAGCTTCCGCTATCAACAATAAAATGCAGCGGGGTCCCCTTCACCCACATCTGTGAATGAAAATGGTGCTCCCCTTCTTCAGGACCTGTTGGTTCTTCTGGTTGAATTGTTGCAGTCGCGAAAATAGCAGTGGGGTCTGCGTCAATGATTTGTCCTTTACCATTATTTTCAGAATCAGATTTTGAATCAGGGTTCGGCTCTTTGTCTTTGATGTCAGCCATCTATGACTGTTTTGAGCGACATTCATCAGTGTTGTGCCAGAGGATTTTGTGGAACTCGCACCATTTTCCGGTGTCCTTCTTTTTCTTCCCATGACCCTTCTTTTCCTGTGTCTTGGACTAGTTTTCGGGAGACTGTTTGTTAGGTTCGTCTTTGTCATACTTTGGTTGTTGTGGATTTGCATACCCGAATTCCCGTTTGTTTTGGTGCTTAAATTTTTGCTCAATTTTAATAGCATATCGATAAGCAGCACCGAGTGATGAGATGTCCAGAAAATCCATTTCAGTCTGGATGTATCTGTGTAGAGCCCCACGGTATTTTAGAACCAAATGTCACTCGGAGTCTTTGATACCCAGCTTAGTGCATAAGGTATGGAAGGTATTGGTGAACTCTAGAACTGCTTGGCCCTTCTCTTGCCGCAGTGTGGTCCATCTCATGTACTGGTCCTCATAGCTATCAACAGGGTAATACTGTTCCTTTACCGCATCCATAGAAAAATACCAAGTGGGATCGACCCCATATATTCCAAAATACTCTATGGAACTTTGCTCCCAGTAAGTTCCCCACCAATTTTTGACATGAAGGAGATCTTTAAGGAGTGCGACGGTGATCTTTTCTTTGTCGAAAAAATTGTGAACAGAGAAATAACCTTCTAGCAGAGTTAACCATTTTTCTAGGGCTTCTGAATCTATCTGTCCTTCAAATACATGAATATCAAAATTAACTTGTACCTTGAAAGGCGAGGTGCCTCCAAAGTGGCCGCTTGATGAATATGCACCTGATGCTATCGGCAGGCATTTAAGGATGTGGGAAAAATTATCCATCATTTCGTCCCTCTGTCGCGTGAGAACTTACTCAAGCAACAGATTGATAGGACCGTCTACTCCGTCGTTTTTCTTTTCTTCCGCCATTGAGGGTTTCTTGGGTGCACGAGAGCGATTGTATTCAAGAGAGACAAGCTCGAGACCCAAGTTTCTATACTTGGACCTCGTCGGGGACATACACTGAAAAAACGATTAAGAGAAGCCTGCTCTGATACCACTGATCCAGATTATTTTCAGCACGAAATGAGAGCAGAGATATAATCAAGAAATGCAGAGAGATATCATGTATATCCAATAATATAACAGAAATATATCAGAGATGAAACCATAAACACAGAGATATAGTAATACATGATTTCTATTAATGAAAGAAATGTACAGAGACTGTAAAAATACAGAGTGAAAGACTCGCTAGAATGGTGGCAGCTTATCTCTGAGAAGAGATGTGATGGCTACTCGCATTCACAAGAAGATGGTTACAATGAGGCTCTGGAGGCCTTTTTACAATAAACAGGAATGCCAAAAACCCTAGACATCCAAAAACCTAACCCTAGGAGATGAAGCGCCAAAAGTCATGTGGGCCCCGTTTGGGTAAGTGAGTACATCAACTTCCTGGGATCGTAACTTTTGCATATGATCTCCGTTTTAGGCGTGTGATAGCTTGTTGGAAAGGTATTGTCAAGGAAATTAATTTTGGGGGCTCAATCAATCCCTCAACTATCATTGAGGACCTTGATCTCAAAAAACCTTCATTTGGGCCCTCAAAATGGCCCCGGAAGTTAAAAAATACTAAAAATAGTAAATTGCCAAAATTGCCAGAAAACTGTTTTGAGCCAGTCGGAAAAGGTGGGTGGCCACCGATATCCACCTGGATCAGGTGTTGTGAGGATTGGAGCTCAACCATTGGAGTGGCAAGGAAAACCAATAGAAATTTGGTACACATACCTTCTCTCCTTCTCTCTCAACCCCGTCGCAAGAAAATAAAATAATTAGTTAGGAGGATGTTAGTTTCCATGTGTTAGAGGTTGTCTCACTTGTAGGAAACCGAAGTGAGGGGAACTCTACATGTCCGAAAGGGGAGAATTCTCACCACAAACACATGTGTTTTCGAACATTGTTTGGGAAAATAATGTGAATTTTCCATGATGATTGATCATAGTTTGGAAAATACAGTGTTAATACATAATATTTTTTCAAATTTTTATTGACTTGTTAAATTTTGTGTGATCCATAGACAATGGGCCTATGGCCTACCTTTCTCATCAACATAGATGCTTATTGCGAAAGTAAAATAGTACTATATATGTAATTATTCTTAGTTGAGTTCAAAAATTTTCAATCATTGTTCATTAACTGACATAAGTGATTTATACAAATTTGGTTTCAAGACACGGTTTGTTCATTTGCTTGAGGTGGCAAGGCCAAATATGTCTCTATATTTGTGTTTCCTCACTTTCGAGATTCCATATAGACAAAAACACTATGACTCTATCAATGCCAAAATAAAATAGTACTCTATCATGCAATATGTCAATCGAACAACACCTTTGTTTGTGATAAAATGTTCAAATATAACACTCGAATTAAATTACATATTTGACCATAAGCAAGAAGCATGGCAAATTCGCTTTCTATCATTGCTTCTATACCCATTAGGCATTGAACATATATATACTTACATGCAAAACTGCTTATGGATGTAGGAAACTAACAACATGAACGACTTTAGGAGTGCATTGAACCAATAAAAGAGATGTATTTAGTGAATATTATGCAGTATTATTACATTTGTCACCCAATACCAAGCACAATCCAAACTCCCTATCAAACCAACAACCTAATTAAATGATGAACCACTAAATTTATACATTCATATTCTTTTATGCATATGGTCATAGGTAAACTAGTAATATGCATGGGATTGGGAATAAATGGTTGCATTGGATTTTGAGGAAAAGGAATGGTTGCATATGGTATTCTCTACACCTAATATAGAGGATATGATGAGATTGGGCATTGTAGCTCAAGGTTTATATAGAGCACAAGAGATAATTTTGGGATAGTGTTTGTTGTTTACTCATGCCCAAACAAAATATTTAAAACCAAAGATGAATCAAACATATATAAACTCAATCACACAACAATACATCACACCACAACAACATAGATTTTATCTTGTAAACCCAAACGGGAAAATCAACATCAAATGGATTTGATCAACCTTGTTTTCTCAACAATTGCAAAATTACAATGGTGTTTTGGTTCTTTGGAGCTTTACATATTAAAATCTCATAAATATTCTCAGCAACCCATCTCTTCTCTGCCAAAGAACCCATTCTCCAATGTTGTGCAAAGGTTTATAGGATGAATTAGCTTGTTAGGAATAGTTGGAAGGCCAAGCATCCCCAACTCTTCAACTTCCTAACTACAACACTCTTCCCCCTTTGGCTTTCGCTAGCAGTGTTTTAGTTCATAGTTCCTTTGTCATGTCTTTTAATTCTTTTAATCTTTATTTCTTTTGTGCTTTCCTTGGCTATTCAACGCTTTGGAGGCGAGTGATAATGGATTGAACAAGTGTGGGTCCCTTTACATTGTCAACTGCTCTTCTAGCCTCATCATCAACCTCGTAGCCTCAAGATTCGCTTTCATAACCAACCCTCTTTGTTATTGAGCATTAAGTCCATTCAATTTTTATTCAGATCTGGTTTTGGATCACACTTTCCTATTGGGATGCTTTTGGTCTCCAAAATCTTGTTTGTAGAGGGGATGGAAGTCCATGGCCTCCACTCGTCTCTCCAAGTCCACTACTCCATTAGTTATGAAGGATATATGCTTCTTGTTTTCTCTATTCAAGTTGTTGGTTTTCCCTTGTTTCGCTACTACCAAATATGTTCTTCCTCTTCGTGTGTATGCTTTGATGATATATCATTGACTACCTTTAACCAAGCAATATCTGTTATCTCTCCTGTAGAAAGTCACATATTTTTTCCATAGGTATGGGCTACCAAATATCACATCACAAGCATCTAGTGGTGCAACTTTGCATTCTATTTCATCAACATAATCAGCGTTGATGGAAAACCTGGTTTTGCATCTCCTGGTGATCTTGTAAACTTCTCTTAAATCCAACCCAATGAACATGGCTATAATAGATCATGAGTTTCTAGACCAATCTCATCAACTAAGCGTTCATAAATGAAAGTGTATTGAGAATCATTTCCAAATAAATCATTTACCTTGTGATCATTCATTTGAACTTTGATATGGAATAGTGGATTCAAGTCTCCACTTTTCATTAGCTATTGCAATGTGGTGCAAACTATGGTTTTTTCCACATTGGAAATGCTTTCTACCACTATGTATTTTGTCTTTATAGCTACATTTTCTCCTTTCTTGGAGTTCTGGCACTTTGGACGTAATTATATATGAATTTTTTAGCACTTCTCATCTATGTGCCCATCTACACCACAATGTTTGCAATGCCTAATAGGATCCCTCCTTTTTTTTTATGTCTACAATTTTATTGCCTTTTTTCGTGTTGCTTTCATCTTGTTGTTTTTGTTGTTGTCCCTTCTTGGATTCTAATGCAATGTAGAGATATTTATTGCTTGCCTCATCTATAATTTTCACACTAAGAAGTTGTAATTGCTTTTGCATATGGAAAAATTGTCCTCCAAAGTACTTCACCACCATTCCTACCTCTTCCAAAGAGATACCCATCCTAATGGATTTCTTATGAAATTTAGAAGTGTATTCTTGTACACCTTATCCTTATTTTTTCCAAAGGCATTGCCATTTTATGAGCTACTCCTTTTCATAACCTATGGGATGAAACTGTGATTTCAATAGTGCCTCAAAGTCCTCCCATTTTGTAACCATGGCCTTTTTATTATCCTCAATGCATCCACATAACTCTCCCACCACAACATAGCATGTCTAGTCATCTTCAAATGGTAAAAAGAAATCCATTGTGCTTCTTAGAATTGATAAAGGACAAAATAAAATTCCAATTGTTTCAACCAGCTATTCATTGTTTCAATGTTAATTGGACCATCATACATTGGTCTTTCAAGATTTTCTTCAACTTTAAAAGGAAATTGGAAGATGAAGGAAACATGTTTTCATTACTTGATTTTTCAAGCTTCTCACCTTTGGAATCTTTTGAGTCAGCGTTGTATTCTTCATGATCAGTATCTGCTAAGCATCCTCCCTTACCCTTCATCACCAACAGTTGTGTTATAATCTATGTCAATGGAACAATGCTTTGCTCCAATAGAGTAAACTTGACTTCCAAGTCCTCCTGATCATGTTCTCCATGAGAAATCCTCGCCTTACTTGGTTTTCTACACCTCTCTAGGCCTTGCAACAGTGCATATCCACTATCTCAGTATTCGTTGTGGGTGTTTACCATACAAGTTCTTCACTAAGTTTTTCTAATTGGGTATTTGATACCATATGATCCATAGATGGTGGGCCTATGGCCTATTTGTCTCATCAACATGGAATCTTAACGCATAAGTAAAAGTGCAATATCGCTAAAATTGTTTTTTATTGTGTTTAAACTTCTTCAATTGTTTTGCATTAACCAACATAAGTGATTTTTCTAGATTTGGTTTGAATACTCGGCATGTTTGTTTGCTTGAGGTGGAAAGGCCAAATATGTCTCTACAATATTGTTTCTTGTAAGCATTGTCCCCTTTTAACATAAAATTTTCTCTTACTATTTGGTCTAATGTTTCAGCTATAACCTTTGATTTTTTGTTTCTATCTACAACATGAATTCAAAAGATAAAGGGAGTCTTCTCTTCCTGGGAGATAATTTTCTTTGATTCTACTTTTCCAATAGTCTCTATTTTCTTTGCTTTGTTGATTTGGTTTTGTTGGTCTGATTAGTTCTTTGAGTTGAGGTCTATGTTTGGGGCAGTGAATTGTTCTTATTGAATTGTTAAAATTGACTGGCCAAGTGGGGAAGTGAGACCAAGGCAGTGTGAGAAGTGGAATTTTGTTGGTGAAATTCATTGACATTAGCGGAATTTTGAGGTAAAAAAGGGGGCCTCAAAACAAAAAAATGTACCATCAAAATCAACTTTAAAAGAACCAATAGGATTCAAGATGATGATGTCAACCATAGGGGTAAATATTTTTGGAGGGAAAGGTAGAAAATTGTTTTTCTTAATTGCATTTTCCACTTATCTCCTTATAGGTTTACTCAAATTTCAAATCCAGGCACTTGTTGGATGCAAAATAAAAATTTTCATCTACAAGTACCCACTTTGCATACTTTTGATAGACCCACAGTGAGATAAACTAGAAATATATGAAAAAAACATGTTTATTTTCCACATCCAACAAGTACCCACTCTTCTTAATTTTGATAGACCCACCGTGAGATAAATTGGAGATACTTGAAAGAAACACATTTTTTCAAGTATCTCCAATTTATCTCATGGAGGGTCTATCAAAAGTAAGCATATTGGGTAGTGAATTGCTCTTATTGAATTGTTAAAATTGACTAGCCAAGTGGGGAAGTGAGACCAAGGCAGTGTGAGAAGTGGCATTTTGTTGGTGAAATTCATTGACATTAGCGGAATTTTGAGGTAAAAAAGGGCGCCTCAAAAAACAAAATGTACTATCAAAATCAACTTTAAAAGAACCAATAGGATTCAAGATGATGATATCAACCATAAGGGTAAATATTTTTGGAGGGAAAGGTAGAAAATTGTTTTTCTTAATTGCATTTCCCACTTATCTCCTTACAGGTTTACTCAAATTTCAACTCCAGGCACTTGTTGGATAAAAAATGAAAATTTTCATCTAAAAGTACCCACTTTCCATACTTTTGATAGACCCACGGTGAGATAAACTAGAAATATATGAAAAAAAAATGTTTATTTTCCACTTCCAACGAGTAACCACTTTGCTTACTTTTGATAGACCCACTGTGAGATAAATTGGAGATACTTGAAAGAAACACATTTTTTCATGTATCTCCAATTTATCTCATGGAGGGTATATCAAAAGTAAGCAAATTGGGTACTTGTTGGATGTGGAGATTCATTATGCATCCAACTAGCGCCTACATTTGAAATTTGAGTAAATCTATAAAGAGATAAGTGAAAAATACAATTAAAAAAAGTAGTTTTCTTTCTTTCCCTTTGAAAATTCATAACTCTTGTTTTATTATTTTCCTTAGGAGGCCCAATTTGGAGCTCAAATTTCTGCTAATGAGATGGTCAGTAAGTTGGTATAATTTTGGTGGAAGTGGACTTGGGGGTCCTTAGCCTTTTGGTTGAGGGGTTTGGTTGGGAGGAGAGTCTTTTGTCATCCATTAGTTTCCACCAATAGTTGATCCTCATCAGAAGAATCGTAGCTAAGATTAATTTTGGATCTAGTAAGTAAATTTGAGTTTTAATTATTCTATTTATTATCCACTGGGAATTCTATAATTTGTTTGTATTTTATGGAAATTTCTATGAAAATGGTTACCAGCTAGAGGAAATAGATGAACTTCAATTTGGTAGATAATTAATATAAGCTGGTTATAGTTGTTGAAATTGGAAAAACAAATCATGTAGATTTGTTTTTTTTTTTTTAATTGGAAGTTTGATAGGCCCTAAGTATTGGAAATATGCTTTGATACCATATGTAAGCATTGTTCCCTTCTAACTTAAAATTTTCTTTTAATATTCAATGTAATGTTATAACTATAACATTGGCTTCTTGTTTTTTTCTACAACATGAATTCATAATAACTATGAGTATGAATGCAATAAATTCAACAATCAGATTTCACTAACCATGTATTAAGTTACAATTCAAGCATGAAAAAAACAACACTGCATAAATTTTATTTCAATTTTATCAACTATAACCATGTCAATTGTTCAACAGAACAAGGCATTTCCACATAGGACGAACACATTAAGAAAATGCTCATACAACTAGATCAAAAATTAGTACACAAATGTTTTTACGTGGTTAAAACCCTCAAAGAGGGAAATAGTCCATGATTCTAGCTAGTGCAGTCACTTGAGGCAATATATTAATGCAAAAGAAAAATCTGTACATAAGAATTTCTCTCAATCGATATTCAACAAATGACCTTCTATGCTCTTTAAATAGAAATCATGGACCAATCGGGAGCTAAGCCACAAATCAATATAATTGTTAATATCGAGGAGAATATGAGTCGCCATATCACTTTATGTCTGGAACATATCATGGTCGTCGAATTACATAACTACAAGTGCATATTGATGCATACTAAAGAAACACATTTTACCTAAATCTGAATTAGACCAACTTGATCTTAACTAACTCTCAAGTGTTCAAATATCCTAACATTCCCCTTAAACACAAGTTGGGATAGGATAGAAGAATTCACAAAGGTGACACAATAGGAGAAGGAAGGAGGCATTAGAGTTTATCCCCCCTTAATGACAACTTCATGAACTCCTAAGATATATCAAAGTTCAGAAAACTTTGCTTCTGTAAAAGACTTTATGAAAATGTCTACAACTTGATCATTTGTAGAGACTTGCATTTCATCAAACTTTTCTTTGGTCTCACATGCATAGTTTTGGATTAGTCAACAACCCTAACTTGAAGTAATCATAACTTTGAACCTGTAATGTATAAAGATCTGAAACTGATATACAATGTTCTTCAGTGTGTTTTATGAAATTAATCCAGGTGTCACTAGTTGGAACCTCTCAGAAAAGGAGTTATAGTAAAAATGGCATACCTTTCTGAATTATGGATTATTCTAGAGAGTGACCTTGTAGAGCATGCCCTGCACGAAATATTCATTGAATTGATCTGAAAATATTACACAACATACTATATATTGTACCCTAACCAAAACATTTGGTCTCACTGAATTTGGATCTGTTATGAAGAAGTTGTGACTTTTTTACCTGAAACACCTGTTTTTGACTAGTTTCGGGACTAGCCACAAACCCTATTTTCCACGGAGCGTAACATACCTTAGAAAGCACCATCAAAAGAATTTATCCTTCCTTGCATTTCGGCCTTCTTTTCTTCACCTTCCCTAAACAATTCATCTTAGATATCCTTGGTTACCTCAGACACCTATAGATATTAAATATTCTCAAGTGTGATTAAAATGAGAGAGCCTTGCCTCTTATTTATACTCTCCAAGTAGCTTCCTTAAAAACATCTTCTAGGTCACTTGGCCAACTTTCCTTATTTTAGGGTTAGCCCACTTCTAATTTCTCCATTAAATTCATTATTGAAATAATTTATTTTGTATTCACTTTGAATTATAATACACTCATCACTTCACTTTATTATTTACCTTTTAAAATCTCTTAAACCACTTTGACTACTTTGACCTTTTGGTGCTTCTAGATGACATATGAGGGTCCTCCAACTTCGTAAGGCCATAACTCTCAAATCGTGAGGAGTTATGTGACATTCCACATACCACCAGAAATGTAATGACATGTACTATCCATATAGAATATTATTACATTCAAATATAGCAAAAATCATATCATTATCCATCAAACAAACTTGGGTCCATTACCCAAATCTATGTTCTCCAACTTCACATGGTCATAACTCTCTAACCGTGAGGAGTTATGTGACGTTATACATACCACCGAAAATGGAATGACAAGAATTATCCATCTAGGATAGTTTCCCTGACAAATTCATTGTCCTTCATCTTATTATTCCACAATTAAGCATGGGTTCTCTTACTCCGCAAAGCGTCTTCCCGTGAGGGCTTTCACCATAAGGGGACCACATTGGAGTTAATCCATATTTACTTCTTATCAACCATGACAAAACAATAATGAGTCATATTTACATCAAACAATCTTGGGTCCATTACCCAAACCTTTGTGCTACGGGGCTTTCTTCAAGGGTTGACATCAATGACAACCAACCTTAATCAACA
>ML776647.1:413813-439716 GCA_009831015.1 Picea engelmannii
TTATTATTTACCTTTTAAAATCTCTTAAACCACTTTGACTACTTTGACCTTTTGGGGCTTCTAAATGACATATGAGGGTCCTCCAACTTCGTAAGGCCATAACTCTCAAACCGTGAGGAGTTATGTGACATTCCACATACCACTAGAAATGGAATGAGATGTAATATCCATCTAGAATAGTATTACCTTCAAATATAGCAAAAATCATACCTTTATCCATCAAACAAACTTGGGTCCATTACCCAAACCCGGGTTCTCCAACTTCACATGGTCATAACTCTCTAACCGTGAGGAGTTATGTGACGTTCTACATACCACCAGAAATGGCATGACAAGAAATATCCATCTAGGATAGTTTCCCTGACAAATTCATTGTCCTTCATCTCATTATTCCACAATTAAGCATGGGTTCTCTTACTCCGCAAAGCGTCTTCCCGTGAGGGCTTTCACCATAAGGGGACCACTTTGGAGTTCATCCATATTTACTTCTTATCAAGCATGGAAAAACAATAATGAGTCATATTTACATCAAACAATATTGGGTCCATTACCCAAACCTTTGTGCTACGGGGCTTTCTTCAAGGGTTGACATCAATGACAACCAACCTTAATCAACATTTTCAAGTCTTATTTGTGTGTAAAGTGTTTGCGCACAAGTAAGATTTGTGGTGAAATGATTTCATTCGTGACCCTTTTCTGTATTTTTATACATATTCAATGGATTTCTATTAAGATTTAAATGAATTTTTATACTAAATTCATGTTCATGCTCAATATATAACATTTATTTTATTGTTGGAATCATTTACTAATACCCAGTAGTTCACTCTTCTTCCATCATAGGCCAACAATGATTTACTTACTCAATGTTTGTGTTTGAGATATAGTGTTCTCCTCACCTTATTTTATCTTTCACTTATCAGTTATTGTGCTTTGTCCTATAAGACTCCATGCCCAATGGATCTGGCCCTCTGATATGAAACGTACAATCTTTTATTCATGTCTTCCTCCTTTTCTATTATCAACTTTGTCAACCATGTTTTATCATTTCAAATATAGCACGTGTGTTTAATGTTAGAATTTTTGCTTAGTGACAGTGGGCAGCCAGTGTTCTTAAATCATATGAAAGACCCTCTCCGGTTCAAGAGCCAGCTTGTGGCCTAAAGTAGGTTTCAATATGTCTTGGCATGGTTTCTAAGCAGCTAGGAATCATCTTAAGTTACAACAATGAGCTTGATGCCACTCTTATTGTCACACCAGAGGGTGGTCGGATGTTACTGCTAAAATCCAAACTCTGAAAGGATTTGTTGAAGACACAAGGCTTCTTGAATTGCATTAACCATTGTTCAATACTCTACTTATGTTGAAGAAAGAATAAGAGCATGTTTCTTCTTACAATCCCAACTGAAAGGTCTAAAACCAAGATTGAAAACATAACCTACGGTAGAATTCTGATCATTAGGGTTACCAACCCAATCAAAATTAGTGAAACCAAGCAACAAGGGCATCCCCCATAAACTACAATGTATCCCAAACTGAATTGTACCCCGGATATATTGAAGTATCATTTTTGTTTCTTTTGAATGGCTCTCATGGTTTGTTTGCATATAGTGAGCAATAAAACCAACAAAAAAAGGAAATATTAGGACGTGTATGAGTCAAATATAAGTGGCTACCAACTAGCTGATGGTAGAAAGTGGCATCTCCTTCAGGTGTAGTACAAGTGACAACAAGTTTGACTCCAGATTGGAAGGGAGATGGGTTTGGTTTCAAAATCTTCCATAATAAAGTGATGAAGAAGGTCACATGCATACTTAGATTGGGAAAGGGAAATTCCTTGCTTAGTTTTCAATACTTGGAGGCCAAGGAAATAATAAAAAAAACCTAAGTCTATCATTTCAAAAATATTTTTAAGGTTGGATTTCACATGGTTTAAATTTTAGCATCATTATTCATAAACATAAAGAACAAGTATTGTGAGATGGTTTCATACTTTCTTGGTATATACATTGGGGTTGGAATGACATCTAGAAAAGTCAGTGTAAAAAGAAAGCTATCCATTTTAGTATACCAAGCTTGAGGAGTTTATTTAAGACCATAGAGAGATTCCTTAAGGCGATAAACAAGCCTAGAGTCATTATGAACATATCCATGAAGTTGTTCCATGTAAATTTATTCTTGCAAATCCCCATGCAAGAAGGCATATTTAACATCCATCTGATGGACCTCCCATTTATGTGAGACAACAAGGGATAGAATGAGGCAGATGGAATTCATTTTGGCTATGGAATTAAGGTTTAATCTTGAAAGATTCCTTTGGAAACTAATCAAGCCTTATGTCTTTCAAACACTTCCATTTGATGCATTCTTAGTTCTATACACCCATTTACATCTGACAATATTTCTTCCTTTTGAAAGATGTACGAGATCCCAAGTATCGTTCGCCATTAAGTAATGATACTCTTTAGTCATTGTTGTGTCCCAATATGGATGGCCAAAAGATTCTACAAATGTTTTGGGATCATGAGTCTTTAAAACTTGAGCCAAAAGAGAGAAGGCTTGTTGGAACTATGAATGTGTATGACATTGATCTTTAGGATCACTAGTTGCTTCTCATGTTGTACAAACCCATCTAAGAAGTTGCGGTGCTAGTGCAGGTTCATGTTCAATGGACCCAACTGGAGGAAAGTGAGTAGGTGGAGATGGATTTCCATCCTCATTGTCATCATCTGAAGAAGAAACCAAAATAGGATCATAATAAAAGATGGCACAAATACCAAAGATCGCTCTCAGGTAGAAGATGTCACAAACATCGAATTAGGCTTGCAAGCCGAGATATTTTCATAAAACTTAACACCTCTCATACTAATTATTTCATTTGAATGAGGTTGAAGAAGTCTATAACCTTTCACTTCTTCAGAATATCCAAAAAAAGTGCATTTCTCATTTTTATGATGTAATGCTTTCATTTTCTCATCGAGAGTGTGAACCCATGCAAAGTCGCTTACACTTGGATTATTTTTGGTCCATGCTTCTTTCAGTGTTATATTTTTTAAAGACTTTGTGGGAGTGTGATTTACTATGCAATTGGCACAATTAATGGCTTCCACCCAATAATGAAGACTTAATCCCTTAGATTGGATCATACAATTGGCCATTTCCTTTAGTGTACAATTCTTTCTCTCAATGACATCATTTTGTTTAGTGTATATGGAAAAATATTTTGCACTTGAATGTTTTGTGTAGTGCAACAAGTTGTAAATTTATTGTTAACATATTTTCCTCCATAATCTAGTATTAACATTTGTTGTTGATGTCCAGATTTGTTTTTAACAAGGGCCTTATAGACCAAAAACATGTCAAGAAATTCACTTTTAAGTTTTAAGAAATAAATCCAAACACATCTGGAGAAGACATCAATGAAATTTAAGAAATACTTGCACCAAGAAAAAGGAGAAGGAAGTGGACCACACAAATCACTATGAACAAGCTAGAAGGGGGTTGAGCCGTGCCAAGAGGCATGTTTTTTCAAAATTGTCCCGATGATGTTTGTCAAGAACACAATAGGCACAAACACCATCTCTACAAGAAATGAGAGGAAGACCAATCACAATATTTTGATTTCATAGCTATTGCAATAAGCGATAATTTAAATGACCAAACCACTCATGCCAAAGTTTGCTCAACATCACTATGAGCAATAAAAACTAATGGAAAAGATGATGACCCAACGTTGTCAAATCTGTACAACCTAAGAATACCATCAACAATTCAAGTTGCTAAGACATGCTTAGGATCTTTTAAATCCTTGATGAGTTGAAAACTCTATTGTTTAGCCTTCACTTGAATGAGCGATTTGATATATTCATAGAAGGTTGCAAGAGATACTTAGAACACAAAATACATCATTAAAATTATCATCATCTAATTGAATTGTTCCAGAGCCTACAACAATAAGAGATCTATCATCGCCAACAAATATGTGTTTGGTGTTACTTTAATTAAGAGTAGAAAAAATGGTTTTATCCTTAGCCATGTGATAAGATGCTCCATAATCAATAAGCCACTCATTAGAAGTAGTAGATGTTGTATTGAAGGAAAAACCAAAAGCATAAAGTGCATATCCATGAGAAGAAGAGTTGGAAGAAGAAGAATCAAGATTGATGTTGTGCTTCTTCATGGTTTCTTTTATGATCTCCTTCTTTTTAAAACATTTAAACTCTAGATGACCATCTAGCCCACAAAAATTGCAATGTTTGTCAGTCGTCCTACTTTTTTATTTTGGTCCTTTGTCACCATTGGGAGTGGAAGCTAGTTAAAAGGGTTTCGAACCCTTGTTTTTCTTGTTGTTAGGAGGATGTTGTTTCTTTGTTGTTCCAGAGCCTACAACAATAAGAGATCTATCATCACCAACAAATATTTGTTTGGTGTTACTTTAATTAAGAGAAAAAAAATGTTTTATCCTTAGCCATGTGATAAGATGTTCCACAATCAATAAGCCACTCATTAAAAGTAGTAGATGTTACATTGAAGGAAAAACCAGAAGCAGAAAGTGCATGTCCATGAGAAGAAGAGTTGGAAGAAGAAGAATCAAGATTGATGTTGTGCTTCTCCATGAGTTCTTTTAAGACCTTTTAAAAACATCTAGACTCTAGATGACCATCTCACCCACAAAAATTGCAATGTATGTTAGTCTTCTTACTTTTTAATTTTGGTTTGTTGTCACCATTGAGAGTATAAACTAGCTAAGAGGGTTTGGGGTCCTTGTTTTGCTTGTTGTTGTGAGGATGTTATTTCTTTGGATGCTTGGATTTATCTTTCTATTGGACCATTAAGACTTTGTTAGATGTACCTGTAGTGTTGATCACTCCAAGATGCAATAGCTTATCTTGCTCTCTGATCATATAATCACAAAAAGACTCAAGAGAGGGTGTTGTGTAAGAAGCCCCGAGAGCTTCTTTGGTGGAGTAAAAAGTAGATACAAAAATAAAATATGCACTACCAAGATTAGAAGAATAAGATATATACATCGGTCATCCTTAATATCTATTTTACAGTCTAAGTGTTTTGAATTTAGATAAATAATCTTCTATGCAAGAAAAATCATTGAGATTTAAAGAAATTAATTGATTTTCAAGCTGGTGGGCTAGAATTTCTTTGTGTTTACCAATTACGGCTTTCAACTTTTTCCAAGCTTCATATTGGTCATCAATTCCTTGAAGGTGGTCATAAATCAATAGAGACGGGCATTCTAATTAATTCACGTGCTTCTTCTTTTTTATTATCTCATTGGATTTCTTTGCATCATCAGTAAGGCCTTTTTATTTTCCCAAAGTAAAGAGTCCTTTATTTCATAGTATATCCTCCATATGAGATTTCCATGAAAGTAGTTGGCAATGGTAAGAAAAATATCACTTGAACTAACCATATTAAAATGTGTAGGCAAGATGACTTCAAAAGAAGAAATTGACTATCTAGATAGAAAGCTCTTGAAAAAAATAGACAATTTAAAAAAATGGCCTTGAAAACAAACTTTGGATGTTAAAGTTATGTCATTTTTAAGAAATGCATAAAAGGTAACCAAAGTGTCATGTGGCAAGTAGAAGTTGTTCAACATGGTGATGGATGCATAATGAATTTTTTGAGTAAAAAGAACTCCCCTTCCTTCCATAATTTTACCTATAAGCTCACTTTTACAAATAAGTTACTTATATAGTGACCCACTTTTATGAAATAAGAGAGAATCATTTTTGCAATGAAGTTACTTTATAAATTTAAATTGCATGCAAAAAGTAACTTGAAAAATGAATATTAAAGTTACTTTATAGTGATTCACTTTTATAATTTAAGTGAAATTCACTTTACAGTGAAGTTAAAAACTTAAGGTTGCTTGAAATTTTAAAATATATATATTATTAAATAAGAGGTCTTGGTTAAAAGTAACTTTTAAACAAGTGAGCTAATGCAAAATATATATCAAATGATATGGAGGAGGAGGTTTTTTTAACTCTTCACCTCGAAGTGCATGCTTACGAAAAGCCATTGTTTTTGCTTGCAAAAAACTTCAACATGGTCATACAAAAAAACAAATGAAATTTCGAAAAGAAGAAAATCAAAACTTAACAGTATTGGGATTAAATTTTGGTTAGCTTACCCAGGAAATGCATGTTTTCTCTCTATTTATGATTCGTTGAGCTCGTATAAAGCGCAAAGCAATGTGCGGAAAAGAAAACACTTTCCACTATGTTTTTTATTTGTCGATATCACACAAGGTGCACAACAAGGAGCATACTCAGACATAAAAGAGTACCAAACCGAAAATATAAATAATAAAACCAAAATATCACCTCAAAAACAAATTTAAAAGCATGATCCAACTTTATATTGTTGAATCTAACAAAAATTCCATAGCTTGGTAAAACAAAAACCTTTTTTGGGTGAAATGAAAAGTGCTTCTAATTGAAAGAAGCGCTCCATATGCAATGGAACAATGCACTCAACCCATAAATGCTCATAAATAGTAAAACCAAAAAATATTTTAATGAATGTGGCAACACGGGTTGAGGATCTCGATCAACAACGAGAATGGATCCTCATAAGGGCTTTGATACCATGACTGAAAAAATTGGGTATTTCCACAAAGTAAGAACACCTAACCTCTCACACAACCAAATCAAAGATCAGTACACCAATGTTTTATGTGGTTAAAACCCTCAAAGAGGGAAACAATCCATGACCCAAACCAACGTAGCTATTTAAGGCTATATATTAATGTAAAATAAAAATGTGTACATAAGAGTTTATCACAATTGATCTTCAACAAATGACCCTCCATGCTCTTTAAATAAAAGATGTGGTTGCATCTCTAATGTCAAAAAAAATGAGAAGAAAGAACATGGAAGGACCAACCAAAGTTGCTTTAGTGGTGAGAGGTCGGACGGTTGACAGAGATAAAAGCAAATTATCTAGTAGAAAATCTAAGTCGAAGGGTAGATCTAAATCCCCGGTTCATTCGACAAGAAGATGTCAGAAATGTTGTAAAGTTGGGCATTAGAAAAGGGACTACAAGTGGAAGGTGATGGAAGTCAGTACATGATCTGAAGAGAAGCAGTCGACTCATAGAAAGACGACTCCATATAAGGGAGGCAATGTGTACCTGGCATCGACCAGTACACAGTTGGATCAAGATGTTTTGTTGATCGACTCATCATCATCCTATCATATGACACCACATAAAGAATGGTTATGAAAATATGAATGATATGGAGGAGAAATGTTCTTGGGCAACAACTTGAAAACCAGAATTGTCAGATGGGGAAGAGTTCGACTGATACTGAAGGATGGGAGGAGTAGAAACTTTCCAGGTGTGCTACACATTCCTGGTTTGGAAAGAAACCTAATATTTTTCATTAAGATGAGTGATGTTGGCATGCACAGTCTATTTCAGAAGGATTTGTGCAAGATGGTCAGAGGTCCAATGGTCTTAATGAAAAAAGTTTGGATTGGAACCCTATACAAGTTGCTAGGGAGTGTCGACTTGACTGGATGCAACAACATCGTTGTTCCTGAATTCGACTTGACTTCGACTCGACTTGAATTGGGCTGAGTCGATTCAAACCGACTCTACAAGTCATCATAAAGTCGACCTGACCATGCTATGGAAAAAGAGGATGTGACACATTGGAGAAAAAGGACTTTGAGCTATGCATAATAAAGGTATGGTCGAAGACGTTCCTGAATGTAATTTAGAAGTTGACTTTTGCGAAAATTGTATATATGGAAAACAAAGTCGGGTGAGGTTCCCATCTAGAGTGACAAGGGAAAATGGGATTCTAGAGCTAGTTCATAGTGATATCTTTGGACCTGTTACAGTACCTTCACTTGGTGGATCCATCTATTATGTCTCCTTCATAGATATTTTTTCCAGGAAGACATGGATATGTTTCTTGAGGAAGAAATCAAAGGTTTTTGAGAAATTCAAAGAATTTAAATCTCTTATAGAAAACCAGACAGATAAGAAGATTAAGGTTATGAGAACTGACAACTGTGGTGGATTATGTGGAAAAGAATTTGATCAGTTTTGCAAGCAGTGTGGCATAGCACGCCAAACTACCACACCATATACCCCACAACAAAATGGATTTGCCAAGAGAATGAATAGAACGTCGATGGACAAGGCAAGGAGTTTGCTCAGTGGTGTTGGTATCACATAAGAATTATGGGCGAAGGCAGTCGATACTCCAAAATATCTATTGAATATATCTCCTTCGTCGACGCTAGTTGACACAACTCCACATGAGGTATGGCCAGCTAATAAGCCTTTGGTTTCACATCTCAAAGGATTTGGTTTTGATGCATTTGTTCATGTTCCCAAGGAAAAGAGGAGCAACCTGGACAAGAAGACAATCAAATGGATTTTCATTTGATACAAATAAGGAATGAAAGGATATAAGCTATGGGATCCTAAATCAAGGAAAATAGTGTACAGCCGAGATGTGGTCTTCAGAGAAGTCGGAAGTAAGTCTGAGCCTGAGGAAATTGTTCAGAACGAGATTAATCCTGAGACTGTGTTGTTTGAACTAAGGAACGAAGAAGATGATGTAGATGAGTCGATTGAATCGGAGGAAGAGTTGGAACAATTGACTTCGGTTGTAAGTAGGTCAGAAAGAGTAAGAAAACCATTCGAAAGGTATAGTTCACCCAACTTTTGTTTTGTATACGCATTAATTGCAACCAACGATGAGCCCAAGTCGATCGGGGAAGCAGTCAATTTAGCAGAGGGAAAAATCTCGAAGGACGCCATGGTCGAAGAGATAGAATCCTTTTACAAGAATGAGCTAGGTAAATAAATTTGAGTTATAATTATTTTATTTATTATTATCTGCTTAGAATTCTATAATTTATTTGTATTTTATAGAGATTTTTGTGAGAATTATTAGTACGTAGATGAAATAGATTTATTAGTACGTAGACGAAATATATAAACTTAAACTCTGTAGATAATTAATTAACATGGTTATAATTATTGAAATTGAAACAAAACTTGTGTAGCTATATTTCGTTTCCCTACTTGAATTGTAACTTAATTCATGGTTAGTGAAAACTTTGTTGAATTTATTGTATTCATACTTATAGTAATTATGAATTCATGTTGTAAATAGAAACAAGAAACATAGGTTATAGATAGAAAATTAAACTGGATATCAAAAGAAAATTTGAAGTCAAAAGGTGAGATTCCTTACATTTCCTCACATTTGGGATGGCAGAACAACACTGTGACTTTGTTGATGCCAAAATAAAATAGTACTATGATGTGCTAGTCAAGCAACACCTTTGTTTGCGACAAAATGTTAAAATCTAGCACTGAAATTAACTTACATCTCTGGCCATAAGTAATAAACATGTCAACTCCACTTGTTATCGTTGCTACTATACCCATGAATCATTGAACATGTACACTTACATGCAAAAGTTCTAATGGTTGTAGGAAACCAACAATGTTAACAGCTAACGGCTGTATCCAGAAGTGCTAACGGATGCATGTACACTTACATGCAGAAGTTTATAGATTGCAATATTAGAAATATTCTCTGCCAAATAACCCCTTCTCCAATGTTGTGGAGAGGTTTATAGTTGACTTAGCTTGCTAGGAGTAGTTGGAAGGCCAAGCATCCCCAACTCTTCGGCTTCCTAACTCTAACACTCTTCCTCCTTTGGATTTTGCTAGCAGTGTTCTTGTTCATGGCTCCTTTGTCATTGTCTTTTAATTATTTCAATCTTGAATGTTTGGTGCTTTCCTTAGCTATGCAATACTTTTAAGGTGAGTGATAATAGATTGGAAAAGTGTGGGGTCCTTCACAATGTCAATTTCTCTTTCGGCCTTGTCAGCAACCTTGTATCCTTGAGCTTCGCTTCCATAACCAACCTTCCTCATTGTCGAGGATTAAGTCCATTCAATTTTTATTTGGATTTGTTTTCAGATCAATGTGTTAGGAGCAATACGTGGATCATTAAACCTTGCAACCTTTATATGTTTTTTTTCTTCCCACTATAGCTCAAATAATAAAAAGGCCATTTATTTTGTCACCGTGTATTTTACTTTAGTACAGAGTGAGGAGCTATCTCCATCCCTCTCCTCCTATGCATCATGTCAACAAACATATGGGATGTTGGCCCAACCCCATGATATGTCTTGATTAGTTGGTCTAGATTGTAAAAAAATACTCTGTAGACTTTGCCAACTCACTCCAACGACATCCAATTTACCCAACTCAGCACACAATTGACTCAAATGCTCCCTCATCATGTCAACAGTAAGATGACTAATGTTGTCTTGCCGATGAATCTCCTTGGGATATCTAGGATGATGATAGAGAGGATAGTAAGCTACATTGTGAGAAAAATTTCATGCGCTACAACCTTTGACTCTCGCATGAGGTGAAGCAACATGGTGGAGACCAAACCTTGTAAAATGTGAAATAAAAATATGTGCTAAAACATATTTAATGTTGAAAATTTTAGATTTAATTTGAATGTAGTCTACACTCATGTGGAACCAATGGACATGTTTAGTTATATTCCTTAGCAATGTATTGACCTCATCCTTGGTGCCTTGTAGAGAAATAACTTTCCCCTGTATGTGAGGAGTGTTTGTAATAACCCCTGTACAAAAAAATAATAATAATAATAATCCCACACATGAAGAAAACATATATTTTTCATATTACAAAAATAAGTTGTTGGCTTGATTTTACTTATATTGGACTTGTCATTGGGTGGGGCATTTGTGCTATGTAGTGGATGAATATGATACTAAATGTGCACAAAAATGAATTGCTTGATATCGTTAAAATAAAATTAAATATAACATACAAACATGTTGCATATATACATTAAAGATACAATTGTGTATATATGAATATATATTTAAATAAGGATAGTGAAATGTACCTAAGTCTATCCTTGGCTTTGTGGGGTAGTGTGTGGGGTTCATTGTGGCTAAGACTGCGAAAGGTGTAGACTATGAGTGTTTGTTGCTATAGAATGACTAACATCATTTAAATTTAACATTTGTCAAAAATACTATATTTAGAGGTAATGTTGTGCACATAACTTATCCAACATCATATAATTCCCATATGCTCGACCAAAATAGATTTGAGCAAAATTGAAATCAGTCACCATGCATCGATGCATTGCATGCAATAGACACATCAGAAGGGCATCTACCAACTAGAACCACTACCAGTGACACATCAGAAGGGCGTCTACCAACTAGAACCACTACCAGTGGACCTAGGTGACCCACGAGGATATATGATGAGAGCTATTTGCACCCATGAACCCAATAAGGCTAAAACAATATGATACATTATGGTAGGAAATGTGTGTTATTATCTTATTCAAGTAGTGAACGATGTGGAAAAATATTTGTAAGTTGTTGGCAAGAACTAGAAGATGCATTGGAATCAGATTTTTATTATTATATGTGTTATGAAAGGGATCACCTAAGCTTCAAAAGCCCTCTTATAGATTGAATTAACTTCAAATGTTGCAAATTAAGTTTAGAGTTAAATTCTAATTAATATTGTCAATATTTAAGGATTTAGAGTTGAATTCCGATGGGTATTAATAAAAAACTCCAATAATAATAGTTTGTGGTTTCTCTTGACCAAATACTAAAATGTGTAATATGTATTCATAATCCTTAAAAACATATGCAATACATAAAACAACATAAAGTTGATTATAATTGCATTTAAACAATGCATAAAGTTTAGTTTATTGGACTTTTCGATTAAATGTATACAACACCAAGGTAAAGGTGGCCATAAAAAATACTATGAAGAATTTTGGTGATTGATTTTTGTCGAATACAACCACTAGTTGTATTCAACAAAAATCATTCACCAAATGAATTTACATTGAACCAAATCATTCACCAAATGAATTTACATTTAACCCACCTTCAATACTCGTTAAAGTTACATAAATTCAAAATGCAATATTTTAAAATTGGTCAATCTTATATTATACATACAAGTCATTTTAATAATATAACCACACCAATTTAATAATATAATCACACCAATTAAAGTTACATAAATTCAAAATGCAATATTTTGAAATTGGTCAATCTTATTTTGAATCTTATAGTATACATACAAGTCATTTTAATAATATAATCACACTCAACTTTTGATTAGACGGAATTAAATTAAGAAGTTGTATATTATGGAGCATCATTATTTCATTTGAGAAATAAAAAATGCATAAGAGTATTCATACATTGTTGGCGAGGACTAAAGGATGCAATGGAGGAGTTTCGTGTTATTAAAGGGGTCACCTAAGCTTCAAAGGCTCCTTTTATGGATTGAATTGACTTTAAATTTTGCAACTTTTTTTCCCAGTGAAAAATTTTCTCGAATTTATAAATTGTATAAACTCATTTACAATGGCGCATCTGCAGAGATTGCAGATACCGTCTCCCATCAGCGGATCAGTCCTAAAACACAGCTATCACTGTAGCAAGTGATCGGCTCCACAGTTTACAACGGAATCACATCCCTTTCACACAGCCACTCCACAGATTAAAAACAGAATCATACCGCTTTCACACAGCAGATTAAAAACAGAATCATACCGCTTTATCTTTAAATTTTGCAACTTAAGTAGAGAAGGTGATCATCAATGAAGGATTCTCCTACATTACTAGAATAGATACAAGAAAAAGAAACATAATTGTGTTATTGTTTTTCTAAAGTATAAATTTGTGAATGTTTAGAATATATAAGATTTCAATGTTACTATTAAAGCTAGAACTTAGACTAGAATTAAGGTTAAATTAAATTAATTAGTCTGAAACATTATTGATTATTGGGATACAGAGAAGAAACTAATTGAAAATATAAACCTAATATATATAGTTTAGATTTATATTTTCAATTTTGAAAATATAAACCTAATATATATAGTTTAGATTTATATTTTCAATTAGTTTCTTCCTTGTATCCCAATAATATTTCAGATCAATTAATTTAATTTAACCTTAACTCTAGTTTAAGTTCTAGCTTTAATAGTAACATTTAGGATGTAATAAAGATCCTTTTTCATTTGATATCTTAACAATTATATAAACAATATAAATATCTAATAACTTGTTTAAACAATTGGTGAAGTTATTGTCTTGGAATGAAACATAAAACATAGTTCATAAAACTTCTTCAAAAATTTACTAAATGTAGATCTATCCTAAGTTTATTGTTGAATTAGAATAATGCATAGTGAACAAGGTAAGGAACTTGATCACTTTGACTTAGACCCTTATCTTACTTGGAAATCAGAAGGTTTATAATTCCTCAATTAACACTATATACATTGAGCCTCAATTCAATATACCTTTGAAGGAAACTTAGATTCAAATTTTGAGACAAGCCATAATAATGTCCATTCCAATATTTTTATTTCCTTAATCCCATGAAATAGATAGGGGTAAAAGTCATGTAAATTTCTATGTTATATTTCCAAGTATAATTATTAGTAGAGATTTGCAATATTTGCATAATAATATAAATGATTGTCTATAATGGTGAAGCATGTTCATAAAGGCTAGAGACACGAGAAACCATATGAGATAGTGATCAAAGATTTATGTAATAACAAGGCTTCCCATAATGTTTCGAGGAAATGGTTGAGGAAATGGTTTAAGACATGTATGGGATAAATTCTTTGTTTGTAAGACAATCTACATTTCTTCTTTATGAGAACACGATTTAGTATTTGTGTTGGATGATTAGTCTCATTTGTACTAGCTGAAGGTCATGGGACATACAATATGTTGGAGATTCTTGTGAAGTTCAACTTGCAATACTTGTTAAACAACTTTTTCATTGGAAAAGCTCCATGGGGTTGATACATAGAAATTTAGAGAAAGTTATGTGAATAAGAATGCATAGGGTACCCTGAAGCATTTTGTAAGTTCCTTGTTGTATGCTCAAGAAGATAAAATGTGGATATAATAAGAATGATTTAAGTCAAATGGTGTCAATAAGTGTCATCATGTGTTGACACGTGTGACTCCAAAACATCGCGATAATTTTCACACAGCAAATTCCATCAACAATGTAACTTGGTCAATTTTTGCTCGATTTTCTATTATAACCCCATTTCAAAAATCCTGTGATAATTATACATTTAATGACATTGATCTGGAGGAATTATGGGCACTCTATTAAAATATAACTACCCTTGAAGCTAGTTGCCCTAAAAAATGTGCTAAAATCACCTCATAACCACCTCTAACCACCTACATGTGTGAGAATATTCCTCCAATTGGCTCATGCATGCACCATATGTTGAAAAATGTACAAAATTTTGATGTGGACACCTCAGTGATGATGTGGGATCCTTGTCGTTGTCCATTGTGTTGTCATGAATTCCAATGTAGTGACACATATCCCAAGAAAATTTTCATGCACCCCAATGTAGGTAGATATGGATGAATATAGGTACATAGATCTCAATGCAGGTATATGGATCTCCGGGCAGAGTGCATGGATATAAATGTGGGGCACCCACCTATAATGGTGCATCAAGTTTCAAAACAAGTCATTAGGCAACAAGCATTAAGTAATATCATCTAACAACAACTTAACATAGGCTGATTTTATAAATTTCCTAAGTTTACCATGGTAGGACAACTTTTACCCCTATTAAATGTGTCAATGCCTAGGAAAAAAGGTATTTCCTAA
The DNA here is from genome assembly GCA_009831015.1 of Picea engelmannii. Classification (NCBI taxonomy): domain Eukaryota; kingdom Viridiplantae; phylum Streptophyta; class Pinopsida; order Pinales; family Pinaceae; genus Picea; species Picea engelmannii. The sequence continues at coordinate 428,564 of ML776647.1, forward strand.
GTAATTTGGTTAAAGATAGGAGAATTTGATGAATAATCGATGAAAAAAGGAAGGAAAACTTTATATTTTGACACTCAAAGTCATCATTAATGATGTATATGGTCTTTTGTTGGTCCAACTAGCCTTTTTCAGCTAAGAATGTTCATTTTTTGTACTTGTAAGCCTTTAAAAGGGAGCTTTGCTTAGAGTTACCTCCTTGACACCTTTTTATTACCCTTTTTTACATTTTCTTTCTTAGTCCTTTTTTCTTTAGATATGTTATTTTTTAGCATGGGACTTTAATGTTGGGCCTTTTTAATGAGGTGGCATATCTCTAAATTCTTTATTATTTCATTTTTAACATTATTTCTCTTCACCTCTATCCTTTTTGGCTTTGTTTTTTTACTTTGGCTTACATTTTTCTTCATTCAGACGTTGTTGGATGACATTTGATGGCAGATTTGAGACATGATAGAACTAAAACATCATCCCTTACAGAGCACATTCATAACATCGGTCATTAAATGTGTTTAGAAGATACAAAAATCATTGTGAAGGAAGGAAACTACACAAAAAGGAAAATAAGAGAAACCCTAGAAATTTAATTACATCCTAATAATATTAATAGCGATGATGGTGCAAAGCTAAGTGAAATATGGATGCCCTTGGTCCACAAATTAAAAAATGTGTGAAGGAAAACTCGACATTAAAGAAGGTTGGTTGTTATGTAACAATGAAGGTGACAATTGTCAATTTGCACATGTAACTCTATGTGACTAATTTTCAAATCTGAAAATTGTTTCCTAGTGAGCTAATAGTAAACCCTAGCTATTATCACTAAACAATTTTACACTAAAAATTATTGACTGAAAATATATGCAGCAAAAACAACAAGATCGGAGATGAATAATCAACACATATATGAGACAAATTTAATTTTTGTAACCTTGTTAATTTCAAAAATTCTGAGGGAAAAACCAGCCCTTGCAACCAATATAAATCCACCAACATATGAGGACAACCTTGTCCTCCAATAACATAAAATATCAGAAAACCAAACCACAACAAATCCCTGGAAATTTCCTCTGCCCACAAATCTGTTGCAAACCACCTGTACTGCATGTTGATGTCACCTACACTACGATTAATGTAATCATGTATCAACCTGCTCATGCCCAAAAAAACTTTGTACGTGATTCACTTTACTGCAACCCCTGTGTGCATCGTGACCCATGTATATGTGATTCACCTTACTGCAACCTGCGTACATATGCAAGTATGCCCATTGTAACCCGCATACATAAGCAATTTACCTTTCTACAACCCGTGTACATACGTGATTTACCTTCATGCAAACCGCATACAAGTACATAAAACTTGTATGGACACCTCTGTACGATTCACTCTATGTGGATCCCTCTCTCCTAGGCTAGATTTTCCACCATTGCAGAATTTCCCTTTGTTGAAATCACCAAGCCTCCTAACATAAGTGGTCACTCACTTATGCTAACTCCATCCTTACACAATGAGAAAATGTCACAATGACCTCTCTCCTTTATATACAAGTCTAATGAGTGAGTTTAGGAACCCCTTCTAAACTCAACAATTAATTAGAATAGTGTATTCCTCTTTGTGGGTGTGACACCCCATTACAAGCCTGCAAAACCCATCATCTTGCCCATGAGTCCCTAGCCTCATTCCGGGGTCGATTTCACTGAAATGAAAAGCTAATATAGTGTCAACGAAGATTCCCACATGCCTAGCACCTTTTCCTCTAGTGGGAATACCTCCATAAGCTACAATTTCATCAACACTCCCTCTTAGCGAGGGAGGTATCCCATCCACCATCATCTGGATGTACCTCTATCTCCCACACTGGAGGTGTCTCTATCTCCTCTACCACAGATGCACTCCAATCCCCCTGACTAGTTTCTTCCTCTATCACGGAATCAAATCTTATTCTTCATTTCTCTTGATTGGATGCATCCTCGGTCACTGAAGTGAATCCTTCTATCCAATCTTCCTCACTTGTTGCTCCCTCTATGATTGAAGCAAATCCTACTCCCCAATATTCTTGACTGTCTATTTTCTCTGTCACTGTAGAAAAATCTGTTGAAACAAATGGATCCTCCATGGAGGGCACACAGCTCCTAGAATCCTCCTACCTCTTAACCTCCTATTTGGCCTCCTCAAAAAATGACAAATGCCTGTCAGTCCTAGAATATGCCTATCTCCCACCTAAACCTGAAGGGGAACTCCCTCTAAGTGGTTGACTCACCCTCTGATCCAACTGACTCTCTCTGAGATCAAGCTCCCTCTGAGTCTGGATGCTCCCTCTGAAACTTGAATCCCTTTGAGTCTGTGCAATCTTCGAAGCCATCTTCTCCCTATGAACCTACTGACCTCCTCTAAATTTTAATCTCCTCTAAACAGTCCTAGGAGGTTTCTCCTCCCTACTGGATCCTAAGGGTTAACTCCCTCTGAACTCTGACTCCCTCTAAGATGGCACTATTGGTGAGGCTACCTACCCCATCACTAGTGAAGCTACATGCTCTCTCTGAACCTGTGCTACTGGTGGGGCCACCTGCCTCACCACTGGTGAAGCTACCTTCTCCTCCTTATCTGTCTCTCTTCTCCAGCTGGTCACATCATGCATAGGTTGGCCCCTCAACCTATATATGATATGGATTTATGATCGGAATGAAATGAAACACAAATTTATAATATTAACACAGAGATACAATGAACAATAACAAATATAAATTGAAACTTGACTTATATTCACTAAAGAAATCTATTGAAACTGTGAAATGCAGAATGAAAACAATCTTGCTCGAACGGTGGTAGTTAATATATGAGAAGAGTTGTGGTAGCTACATGCATTCATCTGAGCACATTACAATGAGGCCTCTAAGCATTTTTAGCATCAATGATTAATCAAAAAACCATAGACATCCAAAAAACTAACCCTAGGAGATGAAGCTCCAAAAGTCATGTGGGCCCCGATGGGGTAAGTTGGTACATCAACTTCTTGGGGTCGTAACTTTTGCATATGATCTTCATTTTAGGTGCACAATATCCCATTGGAAAGGTCTATCTGAGGAATACACATGCTTCCATCACACTTTGACTTTCTCAATAGTGTGACTATGGTGAGCCTAAAAAAGCATTGTTTAGGGCCTAAAAATGTCCCCATAAATTTAGGACATGAAAATCTAAAAAAACACTCCCAAGATGAAAATTGTATGTTATCCAGTTGGAATAGGACAGTGGCCATAAATATCCACCCTGATCAATCCTCCCCCCATAGGAAGAAATGGTCTCTATTGCGTTGAGTTCTACCATCAGATGAGGAAATTTTTGTTGAATTTGGCCCCGGGCGAGTCACTTGCCTTGGTGTAGGATTTGCCCCGCTTTGACAATACGATAAAGCTGAAGCTTTTGTTGGCAGGTGACATTTGTTAGGTTGTTATATTTTTTGTAGTGAAAATCAAGTTGGATCTACTAACGTTCGAATTTGAAGGTTGAGGTGGTTCGACCAGGTAAAGATGAAGTCGAGGTGGATCGACAGCAAGTCGAAGGTTTAGGTGGTTCGACCGGGTAAAGACAAAGTCGATGTGGATTTTCATCAAGTCAAAGGTTGAGGTTAGTCGACGGGGTAAAGTCGAAGTCAAAGGTCAAGGTGGTTCAACATGGTAAAGAAATTGACAACAAGTCAAAGAGGTCAACCGACAAGAGGTCAACAAGTGGTCATATGGAAACCGATTGAAGATCGAATGAAGGTCGACTGGTAGTCGAAAAGTAATCTGAATTGGTAGTCGACTGTAACATAATCTCGAGATTTGCAGGATTTGTAGCTAATGCTCTTCATGGATATGTAAATGTTTTTGGATGCCTTTTCTTTAGGTTTTTTCTTTTTTTAAATCCTATAAAGAAGGTGTTGTAAGGTTGAAAATGTTGATCAATGAATCAATCAATAACCGTACAGATTGTTAGTCATGTAGATGTAAGTCAAATTGGCTACAGGGTTCTTCTTGTGTAAGAAAGAGGGTATGATGTTGATTGTGTCTTAGGTGTGGACCAAGGTTAGACATGTAAACTTTTATTCTTAATGAATAAGACATCAAGGAGAAGAATGCTCAAGGAATGTTGGTTTTCTCGATTTGGCTTTCCAACGTAAAATATCTGTGTATTGTGTGCTTGTTGTGTCATTTACTTTCTTTATTAAATATTTCTTCCTCTCTTCTTCTAGGTTTAGCGTGGAAGTGTGTCTCATTTCCAAACATGTGGTATCAGAGCTTGGTTTAACAAACTTGGATCTGAGCTAAACCCTAGGTTCAGTAAGAGTCGTAAGTCTGAAATATTTAAGGATTGTGTTAAAGAATGGCAAGCAGCTCAAGAGTAGAGATCGAAAAATTCAATAGCCATAATTTTGAGCTTTGGAAGCTTAAAATTGAAGATCTCTTTGTAGATCGAGAACAATGGACAGTAGTCTGTCTAGATACCATTTCGACGAGCATGTCAACGGAAGAATGGGAGAAACTCGAGAGAAGATCAAGGAGTGTGATTCGACTTTGTCTTTCAAATTTGGTGTTGTTGAATGTCCTAGGTGAAGATTCGGCCAAGAAATTGTGGGATAAGTTGGGGAGCTTGTACTAGTTGAAATCCCTGGTAAACAAGTTGTTTCTCATAAAGAAACTGTATCTTCTGAGAATGAGTGATGGCATTTCAATGACTGAGCATTTAAATTCATTTAATACCATTATAATCCAATTATCTTCTATGGATATTAAAATCAATGAGGAGAAATGTATTAGCCTATTATGTTCTTTTCCAAACTCTTGGGATAGCTTAGTTGTGGCTATAGGGAGTAACACAACCACATTAGTGCTAGAATATGTGGTTGTACCTCTAATGTCAAAACAAATGAGAAGAAATAACATGGAAGGATCAATGAAAGATGCTTTAGTGGTGACAGGTCGACCGGTTGATAGAGATAAAGGAAAATTCTCTGGTAGAAAATCTAAGTCGAAGGGTAGATCTAAATCCTCAGTTCTGTCAACAAGAATATGTTGGAAATGTTGTAAAGTTAGGCATTATAAAAGGGACTGCAAGTGGAAGGTGATGCAAGTTAGTACATGATCCGATGAGATCCGATTGACTCGGAGAAACATGACTCCAGATAAAGGAGGCGATGTGTACCTAGCGTCGACCAGTACACAGTCAAATCAAGATGTTTGGTTACTCGACTCATGAGAATCCTATCATATGACACCGCATAAAGAATGGTTATGCAAATATAAATGATATGAAGGAGGAGAAGTGATCTTGGGGGACGACTCAACAACCAGAATTGTCGGATGGGGAAGAGTTCAACCGATACTGAAGGATGGGAGGAGTAGAACCCTTCCAGGTGTGCTACACATTCTGGGTTTGGAAATAAACTTGATATTTATCAGTAAGATGAGTGATGTTGGTATGCACAGTCTATTATAAAAGGATTTGTGCAAGATGGTCAGAGGTGCGATGGTCTTAATGAAAGGAGTTTGGATTGGAACCCTATACAAGTTGTTAGGGAATATCGACTCAACTGGATGCAACATCATGGTTGTTCCTAAACTCAACTCGACTCGGGTTGATTCAATTTGAACCGACTCGACAAGTCATCATACAGTCGACCCAACCATACTATGTCATAAGAGGATGGGACACATTGGAGAAAAAGGAATTCGAGCTATGCATAACAAATGTATGATCAAAGATGTTCCTGAATGTAATTTAGAAGTTGACTTTTGTGAACATTGTATATATGGAAAACAAAGTCGAGTGAGGTTCCCATCTAGAGAGACAAGGGGAAATGGGATTCTAGAGCTGGTTCATAGTGATATGTTTGGCCCTATTACAGTGCCTTCAGTTGGTAAATCCATGTATTATGTCTCCTTCATAGATGATTTTTTCAAGAAGACATGGATATGTTTACTGAGGGAGAAATTATTGGTTTTTGAGAAATTCAAAGAGTTTAAATATATTGTAGAAAACCAGACAGATAAGAAGATTAAGGTGATGAGAACTGACAACGGTGATGCATTCTGTAGAAAATAATTTGATCAGTTCTGCAAGGAGTGTGGTATAGCACACCAAACTACCACACCATATACCCCATAGCAAAATGGATTTGTCGAGAGAATGAATAGAATGTCGATGGACAAGGAAAGGAGAATGCTCAGTGGTGTTGGGATCACACAAGAATTATGGGCGGAGGTAGTCAACACTCCAAAATATCTATTGAATATGTCTCTTTTGTCGATGCTAGTCGACACAACTCCACATGAGGTATGGCCTGGTAAGAATTCTTTGGTTTCACATCTCAAAGGATTTGGCTGTGATGCATTTTTTCATGTTCCCAAGGAAAAGAGGAGCAACCTGGACAAGAAGGCAGTCAAATGTATTTTCATTGGATACAAAGAAGGAATGAAAGGATATAAGCTCTAGGATCCTACATCAAGGAAAACATTGTGCAGTCACGATGTGCTCTTTAGATAAGTCGGAAGTAAGTTTGATCCTTAGGAAATTGTTCAGACCGAGATTAATCCTAAGACGGTGGGGTTTGAACTAAGGAACGAAGAAGATGATTCATATGAGTTGACTGAATTAGAGGAAGAGGTGGAACAACCGAATCCGATTGTAAGGAGGTCAGAAAGAGTAAGAAAACCAGTCAAAAGGTATAGTACACCCAACTTTCATTCCGCATACGTTTTAACTACAACCAATGATGAGACCAACTCGATCGAGGAGGTAGTCGATTCAGCAGAGGGAAAACTATGGAAGGACGTCATGGTCAAAGGGATGGAATCCTTGCACAAGGATGAAACATGGGTCTTAGTTAAGTTACATAGTGGAAGAAAGCATGTCAGTAGTAAATGGGTATTCAAGAAGAAGATGAATGAAGCAGGTCAATTCGAGAAATCCAAAGCTTGATTCCTAGCAAAAGGATACTCCCAAGTTGAAGGAGTCGACTTCAGTGAGATCTTTTCCCTTGTTGCAAAATTAAATTTCATTAGAGTACTAATGTCTCTTGCTGCAGCAATTGATCTGTAAATAGAATAGATGGATGTGAAGACAATGTTCCTACATGGGGACCTTGAAGAATAAATCTACATGAAATAGCCTAAAGGATTTGTAGTAAAGGGCAAGAATGATTTGGTGTGTAAACTGAAAAGATCCCTCTATGGTAAAGAAATCACCAAAGATGTGGTACCAAAAGTTCGACACATACATCCTTAATTTGGGATTTGTGAGAATCAAAGTTGATCATTGTATATATTCCAAAGAAGAAGGTGGGTGTTTCATATATGTAGCTTTGTATGTCGACGACATGTTGTTGATTGGAAACAGCATGGACACATAAAAGGAGGTGAAAAAGTAGCTATCCTCCATGTTTGACTTGAAGGATCTCGGTGCAACTAAATTCATTCTGGGAATGGAAATTAAGAGAGATCGAGTAGCTAGAAATCTCTTGTTGAACCAGACGAAATATATTGAAACAGTTTTGAAACGTTTCAACATCCAGGATTGAAAACCAGTGAAGGTGCCAATTCTTGTGGGAACAAGTCTAATTGTTGAAAAGTTTCCAAAGACACGGGAAGAAATAGAGGACATGACATGTCTTCCTTATGCAAGTGTTGTTGGTAGTCTAATGTATGTGATGGTATGCACTTGACCAGACATTTCCCATGTAGTGGGAGTGTTGAGTAGATACGTGTCGACGCCTAGGAAGGAGCTCTGGACAGCTGACAAGAGAGTATTTAGGGATTTTTCTGGCACAAAAGACTATGCTATATGATACCAAGGAAAAACTGGAGGCGACAATGAATTAAATGTACGTGGCTTTGTCGACGACGACTAGGCTGAAGATATGGATAGATGGAGATCCACCAATGGATATGTCTTCAATATGTTCGGTTGAGAAATCAGTTGGATGTGTAAGTGACAGGTGGTCGTAGCCTTATCAACAAAAGAAGTTGAATACATGGCAGTCGCTCATGGAAGAAAAGAAGTCATATGGTTGCAAAGGCTATGTTTAGGAATCAGGTTTGAGCAAAGAGCTGTGAAGATAAATTGTGACATTCAAAGTACAAAATTTATGGAAAAGAACCTAGCTTATCATTTGAAGACTAAGCACATAGATGTATAATACCATTTCATGAGAGACATGGTGGAAAACAACAAGGTGTTGCTAGAGAAAGTAGACACATTGGAAAACATAGCAGACTCATTGACCAAGTCTGTGAGTGTTGTGAAGTTCTATTGGTGTAGAGAGGCAATGGGCATTGTTTCCATGGGTTTTTGAACGAAATTTCAAAGGTCTCCCAGTTTCAGCAAAGAAGACAACAAGTGGAAGAATGTTGGGTTTTTATATTCTTTGTAGTGAAAGTCGAGATGGATGGAGTGACAGTCAAATTCGAAGGTCGAGCTAGTTCGAACGGGTAAAGACAAAATCTAGGTGGATCGACTAACATTCGAAGTCGAAGGTTGAGGTGGTTCGATCGGGTAAATTTGAATTTGAGGTGGATTGACAGCAAGTCGAAGGTCAAGGTTACTCGACCAAGTAAATTCAAAGTTAAAGTTCGAGGTGGTTCACCATTTTAAAGACATCGATAGCAAGTCGAAGAGGTCAACTGACAAGAGGTCGACATGGGAGTGTATGACAACCGAATGAATATTGAATGGTAGTCAATGAGTAATCGACTTGGTAGTCAACTATAACAGAATCCCGAGATTCATGAGATTTGTAGCCAATGATCTGCATGGATCTGTAACCATTTTTTTGCACCTTTTCTTTAGGTTTTTGCCTATTGTAAAACCTATAAAGAAGGTGTGTTGTAAGGTTGAAAAGGTTGATCAATGAATCAATCAATGATCATATAGGTTGTTGGTCATGTAGATGTAAGTTGAATTGGCTACATGGTTGTTCTTGTGTAAGCAAGAGGGTATCATGTCGATTGTGTCTTAGGTGTGGACCAAGGTTAGACATGTAACCTTTTATTATGAATGAATAAAACAACAAGGAGCATAATGCTCAAGGAATGTTGGTTTTTGTAAGTTTTAAACCTGTGAAGTAAAGCAATGCATATAGATTCTTAAGCAAAACAGAATTTAATCAATGGTTCATTCACATAGTACACAGAGATTTATACCGGAAACCCTCAACCGGGAAAACCTTTCTTATATCCATTATATCGAATTTCACCATTCACTATACAATATATACAATGTTTTTAGGTATTCTGTAGATACCAAAACCCTAATCCCTAAAACCGAGATTATTTTTAGTAAACCGCTAAAAATAGCAAAAACCGCCCAAAAAAAAAAATCGAGGCACTGCCCCGGGCTACGCCCGGTGCCGAACACTGCGCGTAACCGAGGGGGCATACCTGCCCCCCCTAGGACCCCCCTAGGAAAGCACCCGGCACACACGGCACAAACAAGGCACTAGTACTAGGGATTGTCAGACGCAGTTGTCATATCTGACGCGCCCACACACACACATGCAAAGAATATAACACATACCCAACATTCTCCCACTTGTTGTTTTCTTTGCATCCAGGGGTCCAGGGGATTATATAGTCAACAATCCAGGGCAGCAATGCCCATTGTTACTCTACACTGGAAGAACTTTTCTATGCTCACAGACTTTGTCAATGAATCTGCAACATTCTTCAAAGTGTCAACCTTTTCCAGAAACACCTTCTTTTCCTCAACCATGTCTCTCACAAAGTGATATTGTACATCAATATGCTTTGTCTTCGAATGGTAAGCTAGGTTCTTTTCCAGGAAGATTGCACTCTAACTGTCACAATCTAATCTCACTGCTTGTTGTACCAACCCAATACCTGAAAACAATCTTTGTAACCATACTGCTTCCTTGCTTGCATGAGTGGCTGCCATGTATTCAGCTTTTGTAGTTGAGAGTGCCACTACAGCCTGTCTTTTGTTCATCCAACTGATTTCTCCTCCAAATAGGTTAAACACATACCCACTTGTAGATATTATTCGATCCAGATCTCTAGCCTAGTCTTCATCAACAAAGCCATGTATGTCCACCACTCTGTCCAATCCTGGTCTTCCTTGGTAGCACAATCCATAACTGGTAGTTCCACCAAGATACCTAAAGACCCTCTTTACTGTTGTCCAATGCTCCTTCCTTGGTTTTGACATATACCTGCTCAAAAATCCAACTTCATGTGTAATGTATGGTCTAGTATAGACCATTTCATACATCAAACTGGCAATTGCACTGGCATACGGAACATGGGACATGTCCTCTTCTTCTTCCTGTGTCTTGGGACATTGATCTGCAGATAACTTTACACCTATAGGAATAGGAACCTTGACCAATTTACTTCCATGCATATTAAACCTCTGCAATATCATCTCAACATATTTTCTCTGATTCAACCAGAGTTTCCTATTTGCACGATCTCTTTTAATCTCCATTCCCAGAATGAAGTTAGCAGCACCGAGATCCTTCATGTCAAATTTGGAGGATAGCTATGATTTCACCTCCTTGATAACATCCATGGTATTTCCTACCAACAACATGTCATCAACATACAACACTACATAAATGAAGTGATTACCAACCTTCTTGGAATATACATAGTGATCAACCCTGCTTCTTACAAATCCCAATCTAAGGATGTATGTGTCAAACTTTTGGTACCACATCCTAGGTAATTGCTTCAGACCATATAGTGACTTCTTTAGCTTACAGGCCAGCTCTTTCTTTCCCTTCACTACAAAGCCTTCTGGCTGCTTCATGTAGATTTCTTCTTCCAGATCCCCGTGTAGGAATGATGTCTTCACATCCATCTATTCCACTTCAAGATCAAAATTAGTAGCAATAGATAAAATAAATCTAATAGAATTTAACTTAGCAACAGGAGAAAAAATCTCACCAAAGTCAATTCCCTCTACCTGGGAATAACCTTTTGCTACTAACCGAGCTTTGTATTTCTCCACTTTAACTTATGCATTAAAATTCTTCTTAAACAACCATTTGCTACCAACATATTTTCTTCCAGCTGGCAACTCAACTATATCCCATGCCTCATTCTTATCCAAGGCATCCATTTCTTCAACCATGGCCTTCTTCCAGAGTTTACTATCCTCTG
>ML776647.1:442219-459855 GCA_009831015.1 Picea engelmannii
GAGCTCTGATACCACATGTAAGTTTTAAACTTGTGAAGTAAAGCAATGCATATAGATTCTTAAGAAAAACAAAATTTAATCAATGGCTCATTCACATAGTACACGGAGATTTATACTGGAAACCCTCAACCGAGAAAACCTTTCTTATATCCATTATATCTAATTTCACCATTCACTATACAATATATACAATGTTTTTAGGTATTCTGTAGATACCAAAACCCTAATACCTAAAACCGGGATTATTTTTAGTAAACCGCTAAAAATAGCAAAAACCGCCCAAAAAAAAATTTGGGGCGCTACCCCAGGCTACACCCAGTGTCGAACGTTGCGCGTAACCAGTGGGCGACATACTTGCCCCCCCTAGGAAAGCGCCTGGCGCACATAGCACAAACAGGGCACTAGTACAAGGGATGATCAGATGCAGTTGTCATATCTGATGCGCCCACACACACATATGCAAAGAATATAACACATACCCAACAATTTTCTCGGTTTGGGTTTCCAAGGTAAAATCTCTATGTATTGTGTGCTTGTTGTGTCATTTACTTTCTTGATTAAATATTTCTTCCTCTCTTCTGCGAGGTTTAGAGTGGAAGTGTGTCTCATTTCCTAACACCCTTGACTTGTGTGTCCATGATCTGATCAATTGGTGTTTGTTCCATGCAATCAGGGTTGATCTCTATCGGTGACAATTGTTATGTTATCTCTGAGGTGTCCAATAATGGTGGAAAGTATGGTCGAAGGAGGTCCACATTAAACACTGGGTGCAAGCCATGGAAGGGGGGGATGTTGAGCTCCAAAGAATTGTCACCCACAGCCTCGGTGATGGTGTAAGGTCCATAGAGAAGTGGACGAAGCTTCTGATGGGGTCCTGTAAGGTGTTCTTTCTGCAAGTGCAACCAAACTTTATCTCCCACCTGAAACTTGTATGGAACCTAGTGTTGATCATGGAATTGCTTGTACTTGGCATTAGAATTCTGCAAAATATCCTAAACCTATTGGTGGATGTGCTAGATTCGTTCAATGAGTTGGGTGGCTTTGTTGGTTTTAGTTTAGGAATGGGACGATTCTGCCTGTGTGGGCGTAAGGAGTAGTGCAACATCCATGGGATCCGATGGTTGAAATTCCAACCCCGCCTGAAAGGGGCTGTGGTCAGTTGAGCTATGTATGGATATGTTGTAATTATGCTGAACATAATGAAGACTCTCATCCCATGTGTCTGGATGCTTGGAATTGTGCATGCACAAGATATGTACGATCATCTTGTTGACGACCTTAGTTTGGCCATCTGTTTGGGGGTGGAAGGTAGTGGATTTGGTGAGCTTAGTGTCCAGCAGTGACCAGAGGCTTGATCAAAATGTGTTGAGGAACCGGTTGTCCCGATCTCAGACCATGGTTTGTGGTATCCAAAAATGTACCCATATTCATTCGAAGAAGAGCTTGGAAATGGCCTCCATTGTGATGCTCTTCTTGCAGGAAGCATAATCACCATCTTGGAAAATCGATCAACAACCAAAAAAACAAATTCATTTCCCTGCTTGGTTGAAGGAAGGCTCAACATGTAGTCCATCGAGATGGATTCCTAGGGCCTATCAGGAGTAGTAAGAGGGGTGTACATGCCTTGTTTCTTAATGGTCGGTTTGGCAATGGAACAGGTTGTGCAGTACTTGATATACTTGTTTACATCATGTCGAAGTTTTGACCAATAGAAATGTTACTACAGCATTGCCATTGTATTTTGTACGCTGAAGTGTCCTGCCACTTGACTGTAGTGAGATTCCAAAATCGGCTTCGCTTGCTCGCTTGATGGGATGTAGAGATGTCCCAATTGGCACAACAACTCGTCCTGAAGATGGAAATTAGTGACAAATTTGTTTGTTCCTAGCATATGGAAGGTAGTGACAAATTCGGGATCTCTCTTAAACATTTGGGGCCATCCAGAGGTCTCATGGTCACAGGAGTGTAGCATCGTGGTTAGTGCAACAACTGGAGGTCGACTGAGGCAGACAGCAATGTGATTGGTGCTCCATGTCTTATACTTAAGGTTGAGATGGAACTGTTGCAAGTGTGTGGACAACTTCTGATGGCAGTCATTCTGTAATTTTCCGTGTTTCTACATGAACTGTAGAGACTTCTTATCAGTGTGGATGATTGTCTCCTTCCCGAGAATATAATGCCTCCACTGGCGGCAAGCTTGTACAATGGAGTACATTTTTTTGTCATAAGTGGAGTACTTATGGATGGTATCTGATAGTGCCTCACTATGATAGGCCATGGGAGGTTGGTGTTGAGTGAGAAATGTGCCCACAACATAGTCTGAAGCATTTGTCTTGATCTCAAAAGGTTGTTGCAAATCGGGTAATGAGTGCACCAGGGCTGAGTACAAGCATTGATTCAAATCATCGAATACTTTTTGTTACGATTGGCCCCACATAAAATTTTCCTTGCCACCACCCCTAGTCACTTGGTTAAGGCCCCATGCAATATGGGAGAATCCCAACATGAACCTACGATAGAAATTGGCAAGGCGTAAGAAGCTCTGAAGCTTAGTGAGTGTGGTCAAGGCTGGCCAGTAACGAATGACCTGGATCTTGGCTGGATCGACATGCACCCCATGCTCATCAACAATATAACCTAGGTATTGGACCTTGTTCATGTCGAAGGAGAATTTTTCCAAATTTTCATATAGCTTGTGTTGTCACAGAGTGTGCAGGACCTATTGAATATGATGTAAGCGTTCTACCCAACTCTTGTTGAAGATGAGGATGTCATCCAAATACACGAGCACAAAATAATCGGTGAAAGGCCACAATATATTGTCCATCATCCTCATGAAAGTTGTTGGGGAATTCATCAAGCCAAAGGGCATGACCATCCATTCAAAAATTCCTTCTTTGGACTTGAAGGCACTCTTCCATACATCAGTCTACTCTATTGGGACCTAGTGGTAGCCGGACTTAAGATTAATCTTACAAAAGGATTTCCCCCCCTTGAGCTAGTCAAGGAGATCGTCAATTTGGGGAATTGGGTATCGGTTCATGACTATGATTTTATTTAGGTCTCGGTAATCAATGTAGAGTCTCTAGGTCCCATCTTTCTTCTACATAAGCATGATTGGGCATCCACAAGGTTATGAGTTTGGTTGTATGTTCCCCTTTTCGAGCAAGTCTTGGATATGGCGCTTGATTTCCTCATTTTATAATAGAGAGCAATGATAGACTCACCCATTGGGTAGCAGTTCATAGGGGGTTAGATCGAATGAATGCTTGACCTAACAATGTAGAGGTACCCCAGTGTAGAGATACCCTAGGAGATGAAGCGCCAAAAGTCATGTGGGCCCCAATGGGGTAAGTTGGTACATCAACTTCTAGGGGTCATAACTTTTGCATATGATCTTCATTTTAGGTGCACAATATCCCATTGGAAAGTTCTATCTGAGGACTACACATGTTTCCATCACACTTTGATTGTGTCTATAGTGTGACTGTGGCGAGCCCAAAAAAATGTTGTTTAGGGCCTCAAAATGGCCCAAGAAGTTTAGGACCTGAAAAGCTAGAAAAAAAACATTAAGATGAAAATTGTATGTGAGCCAGTTGGAATAGGTGGGTGGCCACCGATATCCACCTAGATCAATCCTCCCCCCTTAGGAAGAAATGGTCTCCATTATGTTGATTTCCCCCATCAGATGAGGAAATTTATGTTGAATTTGGCCCTAGGTGAGCCACTTGCCTTGGTGTAGGAGTTTCCATGCTTTGACAATACGATAAAGCTGAAGCTTTTGTTCGCAAGTACCCTTTGTTGGGTTGTTATATTCTTTGCAGTGAAATTCGAGGTGGATCGAATGACGGTTGAAGTCTAAGGTTAAGGAGGTTCAACCAGGTAAAGACAAAGTTCAAGTGGATTGACAGCAAGTCGAAGGTCAAGGTTAGTCGACCAGGTAAAGTCGAAGTCAGAGGTCGAGGTGGTTCGACATGGTAAATACATCGACATCAAGTCGAAGACGTCAACCAACAACAAGTCAATAGGAATGCATATGGAAAATAATTGAATACCGAATGAAGTTCGACAAGTAGTCGATAGGTAATATGACTTGGTAGTCAACTATAACATAATCCGGAGATTCGTAGGATTTGTAGACAATGATCTGTGTGGATCTGTAACCATTTTTGGGTGCCTTTTATTTAGGGTTTTTCTTGTTGTAAAGCCTATAAAGAAGGGTTTTGTAAGGCCGAAAATGTTGATAAATGAACCAATCAATAATCGTAGAGGTTGTTGGTAATGTAGATGTAAGTCGAATTGGCTACAGAGTTCTTCTTGTGTAAGCAGGAGGGTATGATGTCAATTGTGTCTTAGGCAAGGACCAAGGTTAGACATGTAATGTTTTAATATGAATGAATAAGACAACAAGGAGTAGAATGCTCAAGGAATGTTGGTTTTCCCGTTTTGGGTTTCCAGGGTAAAATCTATGTGTATTGTGTGCTTGTTATGTCATTTAATTTCTTGATTAAATCTTTCTTCCTCTCTTCTGCTAGGTTTAGCGTGGAAGTGTGTCTCATTTCTTAACATGTGGTATCAGAGTTTGGTTTTAAAACCTTGGATTTGAGCTAAACCCTAGGTTAAGTAAGAGTCATAAGTCTGAAATATTTAAAGGTTGTGTTAAAGAATGGCAAGTAGCTCAAGAATAGAGATCAAAAAATTCAATGGCCAGAATTTTGAGCTTTGGAAGCTTAAAATTGAACATATCCTTGTAGATTGAGAACAATGGATAGTAATTTGTCCATATACCATGTCGACGGAATAATGGGAGAAACTGGAGAGAATATCAAGGAGTATGATTTGACTTTGTCTTGCAGATTCGGTGTTGCTAAATGTCCCAGGTGAATATTCGGCCAAAAAACTATTGGACAAGTTGGGGAGCTTGTACCAGTCGAAAGCCCTGGTAAACAAGTTATTTCTCATAAAGAAATTGTATCTTCTGAGAATGAGTGATGGTAGTTTGGTGAATGTGAATTTAAATGCATTTAATACCATTATAAGCCAGTTATCTTTTGTGGATATTAAAATCATTGAGGAAGAGAAATGTATTAGCCTATTATGTTATTTTCCGGACTCTTGGGATAGCTTAGTCATGGTTATATGGAGTAATACAACCACAATAGCACTAGAAAAAGTGGTTTCATATCTAATGTCAAAACAAATGAGTAGAAAGAACATGGAAGGATCGACCAAAGATGCTTTAATGGTGAGAGGTCGACCAGTTGACAGAGATAAATGAAAATTCTCTGGTAGAAATTACAAGTCAAAGGGTAGATCTAAATCCATGGTTCAGTCGACAAGAAGATGTTGGAAATGCGGTAAAGTTGGGAATTACAAAAGGGACTGCAAGTGGAAGGCAATGGAATTCAATACATGATCCGATAAGAAGCAGTCGACTCAGAGAAAGACTACTCCAGATAATGGAGGTGATGTGTACCTGGCGTCGACCAGTACACAATTGGATCAAGATGCTTGGTTGATCGACTCAGGAGCATTCTATCATATGACACCACATAAAGAATGGTTATGCGAATATGAATGATATGAAGGAGGAGAAGTATTTTGGGGGGACAACTCAACAACCATAATTGTCAGATGGGGAAGAGTTCGACGGATATTGAAGGATGGAAGGAGTAGAACCCTTCCAGGTGTGCTACACATTCCTGGTGATCAAAATCTGGACCAGCGGTCAATATTTAGCTCAAAAATAAAAGTTCTCAGAATTGCCTCAAAACAAATGGGTGTGTAGACCTTGTTGTCATGAACCCAACGCAACTCGTTTGGGTTCAAACAGACGTCGTATGAGAGATATATCGCGATCTATTTGAATCGCCAAACAGGTAAAAAAAATTATGTTGATTGTATAGTCCGTACAGTCTGTACATGCTGACGTGGTAGAGGTCGTTCGTCCAGGTGGCAGATGATGACATGGAATTCACTCATTGGCAAATGTGGTCGAATCATGATGTGACATGTGGCATGGTTTTGGAAAATTATGAAGTGCCATGTGGCCCAGTCGTGGGTTGCCACATGGCACCATGACAATGGTTGTTTGTTCAAAATATAATGGAGTCCATGGGGATCGAACCCCAGACCTCCCCCTTTTGGTAGCGATTTAGCAATGATCGCCCGACCGGCGTGCCACATGATGTTACTTGTTATGAATATGGTTTAAACAATATTTGAATTTGATTTGTGTAAGGGTTGGCGCGGGGTGTCCGGGCTGGGGCTTAGCCCTAGCCCCCAGTCGCACACTCCACTACATATGAACGATGGTCATTTACGCGCGGGTTTGGTTTTGGTTACAAAACCATAGCTCTGGTCATATTCAACACCACGTGACCGTGTCAGTTGGCGCATTTTAAACAAATTTGCGAATTGTCAAACGGTTAAGCCATAGTTTTGAAAGTTCCTCCCATGCGACCACTACCAAGTATATACGCGAGAGTTTCAAATGACCACAGCCATGCACCTACGTTCGCCTGGACACTTGTCAACTTATGCGCTCACCATTTTTCAAGTGCTCATGCCATTTGGCATTGGAGCCCTTTTGTACGTTAAGACTTGGTCCTATGACTCACATGACCTTGGCCTTGGCAGTTAGGGGTTGGGCACGCCCTAACTGTTCGACAATTTGACCATTTTTGTGGTTACGCGCATGTACTAGGTTTTAGCACGAATTTTTGAGCATGTTCTTGTTTGAACGTACAGCAGTGCATTTTGGCGAACCATAGACAACAAGCTTGAAGGAAGAGAATGGCAGGAGGCCTATCTTCTTCATTTTTTGGCCGAATGAGGTGTCATAAAAGCCCAGCTAGGGGTTTTTGGATGTTATAAATCCATTGGAACTGTTTTCACAGCCATTTGAAGACTTATTTTGCATGTTTTTAACCATTGAAGTTTCAGGAAGCTCCAGGGAGCTTGAAGCCCGCATTGTTTGAGGTCTTGCTCAGATGAGCCTATGTTTGTTTTATGTGATTGAATAATCATTTTTGGCTAATTAATATGCTCTAAACACTTTGAGATAGGTTTCAGATCCATTTGAGGACTTTTATAGGTGTTTTTTCCAAATATAAGCTCAAGGAAGCTTAAGGCCACATGTAGAAGAGGTCATGCCCGGATGAGCCATGATCCATTTTCAAAGTTTCATTAGTAATTTTTGGGGGTTTTATGTATTCTGATCCCAATGGTACAGTCAGTATTTCCATTGGAGTTGATCAGCAGCTTGTAAAAGAATCTTTGACAAATTAACTCCAGAGAGCCAAGTCCATTGAAGGAGGCTCAAGGAGATGTAGCCCAGAGAGGGGTGAACTCCTTTATCATGTTTTTATTGTTGTGAGTGTTTGCTGGTTATTATTTGTTGCAAGTTATATTTGTTGTTGTAAACAACATATTTAATCTTGCAAAGACCTCACACATAAACATTTAAAAGAAGCATGAACTTAACACATAATTTTATCTTGCATATCTTAACACATGGAGCAAGGTCCTGTAAAGTTTATTTTAATGAAGTAGAGGGTGCTTGCATAGCATAAAAAGTCAGCCTTTTATTTTTAGATCACCTGGTTTGGAAAGAAACTTGATATTTGTTAGTAAGATGAATGATTTTGGTGTGCACAGTCTATCATAGAATGATTTGTGCAAGATGGTCAGAGGTGTGATGGTATTAATGAAAGGAGTTCGGATTGGAACCCTATACAAGTTGCTAGTGAGTGTCGACTAGAATGGATGAAATAACATCATTGTTCTTGAATTCGACTCGACTTTGACTCGACTTGACTTGACTTAGGATGAGTCGATTCAAACCGACTCGACAAGTCATCTTAAAGTCTACCCGACCATGCTATGGCATAAGAGGATGGGACACATTGAAGAAAAATAAATTTGAGCTATGCATAACAAAGATATGGTCGAAGACGTTCCTGAATGTAATTTAGAATTCGAATTTTGTGAACATTGTATATATGGAAAACAAAGTTGGGTGAGGTTCCCATATAGAGAGACAAGGGAAAATGGAATTCTAGAGTTTGTTCATAGCGATATGTTTGTCCCTATTACAGTGCCTTCACTTGGTGGATCCATGTATTATGTCTCCTTTATAGATGATTTTTCTAGGAAGACATGGATATGTTTCCTGAGGAAGAAATCAGAGGTTTTCGAGAAATTCAAGGAGTTTAAATCCCTTGTAGAAAACTAGACAGATAAGAAGATTAAGGTGATGAGAACTCACAATGGTGGTGCATTATGTGGAAAATAATTTGATCAGTTCTACAAGCATTGTGTCATAGCATGCCAAACTACCACACCATATACCCCACAGCAAAATGGAGTTGTTGAGAGAGTGAACAGAACGTTGATGGACAAGGCAAGGAGCATGCTCAATGGTGTTGGGCTCGCACAAGAATTCTAGGCAGAGGCAGTCGACACTCCAAAATACTATTGAGTATGTCTCATTCGTCGATGCTAGTCGACACGACTCCACATGAGGTATGGAAAAGTAAGAAGCCTTCAGTTTCACATCTAAAAGTATTTGGTTGTGATGCATTTGTGCATGTTCCCGAGGAAAAGAGGAGCAACCTGAAAAAGAAGGAAATCAAATGTATTTTCATTGGATACATAGAAGGAATGAAAGGATATAAGATCTAGGATCCTGCATCAAGGAAAATAGTGTACAGTCAAGATGTGGTCTTCAAATAAGTCAGAAGTAAGTCCAAGCCTGAGGAAAATTTTCACACCAAGAATAATCTTGAGACGGTGCAGTTTGAACTGAGGAACGAAGAAGATGATTCAGATGAGTCGATCGAATTAGAGGAAGAAGTGAAACAACCAAATCTAGTTGTAAGGAGGTCATAAAGAGTAAGAAAACTATTTGAAATGTATAGTCCTCCCGAATTTCATTTCGCATATGTGTTAACTGAAATCGATGATGATCCCAAGTCGATTAGGGAAGCAGTTGACTCAACAAAGGGAAAACTCTGTAAGGACACCATGGTCGAAGAGATGGAATCCTTGCACAAGAATGAGACATGGGAATTTGTCAACTTTCCTAGTGGAAGAAAGAATGTTGGTAGTAAATGGGTATTCAAGAAGAAGATGAATGAAGTAGGTCAAGTCAAGAAATTCAAAGCTCGACTGGTAGCGAAAAGATATTCCCAAGTTGAAGGAGTCGACTTCGGTGAGATTTTTTCCCATGTTGTAAGATTAACTTCCATTAGTGTACTATGTATCTGGTTATAGAAATTGATCTAGAAATAGAACAGATGGATGTGAAGACAATGTTCCTACATGGGGACCTGGAAGAAGAAATCTACATGAAACAGCCTAAAGGATTTGTAGTAAAGGGAAATAAATATTAGGCGTGTAAACTTAAAAGATCCCTTTGTGGTCTAAAGCAATCACCAAGGATGTGGTACCAAAATTTAAACACATACATCCTTAGTTTGGGATTTGTGAGAAGCAAAGTTGATCACTATATATATTCCAAAGAAGAAGGTGAGTGTTTCATATATGTAGATTTGTATGTCAACAACATGTTGTTGATTTGAAAAATAATGGACGCAATAAAGAAGGTGAGGAAGCAGTTATCCTCCATGTTCGACTTGAAGGATCTCGATGCATCTAACTTCATTCTGGGAATGGAGATTAAGAGAGATAGAGAATCTAGAAAGCTATGGTAGAACCAGATGAAATATATTGAAACAGTTTAGAAAAGTTTCAACGTGCAGGATTGAAAATAGGTGAAGGTGCTATCGGAGCAAGGCTAACTATTAAACAGTGTCCAAAGACACAAGAAGAAATAGAGGACGGAACATGTTCCCTATGAAAGTGTTGTTGGTAGTATAATGTATGCGATGATCTGCACTTTACCAGACATTTCCCATGCAGTGGGAGTGTTGAGAAGATACATGTCGACACCTGGGAAAGAGCACTAGACAAATGACAAGAGAGTATTTAGGGACTTGTGTGGCACAAAAGACTATGTTGTATGCTACCAAGGAAAAATTGGAGGTGACAATGAATTAAATGTACATGGCTTTGTCAACACCAACTGGGCTGGAGATCTGGATCAACGAAGGTAAACTAGTGGATATGTCTTCAAGATGTTCGGTGGAGAAATCAGTAGGATGATTAAGCAACATGTGGTAAAATAAGTTGAATACATGACATCCACTCATGGAAGTAAAGAAGAAGTGTGGCTACAAAGGCTGTGTTCAGGAATCGGGTTTGAGCAGAGAGATATGAAGATAAATTGTGACAGTCAAAGTGCAATATTTCTAGAAAAGAACACAGGTTATCTTTTGAAAATAAGCACATAGATTTACAATACCATGTCATGAGAGACATGGTGGAAAGAAACAAGGTGCTTATGGAGAAAGTAGACACGTTGGAAAACATAGCAGACTCATTGACCAAGTCTGTGAGTGTTGTGAAGTTCTGTCGGTGCAAAGATCTAATGGGCATTGTTTTCCTGAGTCTGTGAATGAAAGTTCAAAGGTCCCCCATTTTAAACAAAGAAGAAAATGAGTGGGAAAATGTTGGGTTGTTATATTCTTTGCAGTGAAAGTCAAGATGGATGGACTGACAGTCGAAGTCGAAAGTCAAGGTGGTTCGACTAGGTAAAGTCGAAGTCGAGGTGGATCGACAGCAAGTCGAAGGTCAAGGTTAGTTGACCAGGTAAAGTCGAAGTTGAAGGTTGAGGTGGTTCGTCATGGTAAAGACATCGAAACAAGTTGAAGAGGTCAACTGACAAGATATCGACAGGCGAACGTATGACAACCGAATGAAGACCGAATAAGGACCAACCGATAGTCGACGGGTAATCCATCTTGGTAGTAGACTGTAATAGAATCTCGAGATTCACAGAATTTGTAGCCAATGATCTGCGTGGATTTGTAACCCTTTTTGGGTGCCTTTTATTTAGGTCTTTTCCTATTGTAAAGCCTATAAATAAGGTGTGTTGTAAGGCCAAAAAGGTTGATCAATGAATCAATCAATAATTATAGAGGTGTTGGTCATGTATATGTAAGTCGAATTGGCTACAGGGTTGTTCTTATGTAATCAAGAGGGTATGATGTCAATTGTATCTTAGGTGTGGACCAAGGTTAGACATGTAACCTCTTATTCTGAATGAATAAGAAAACAAGGAGAAAAACACTCAAGGAATGTTGGTTTTTCCTGATTTGTGTTTCTAGGGTAAAATCTTTGTGTACTGTGTGCTTGTTGTGTCATTTACTTTCTTGATTAAATATATATTCCTCTCTTCTACTAGGTTTAGAGTGGAAGTGTGTCTCATTTCCTGACACCCTTGACTTGTGTGTCCACGATCTGATCAATTGGTGCTTGTTCCATGCAGTCGGGGTTGATCTCTATCGGTGACAATTGTTATGTTATCTCTGAGGTGTCCAATAATGGTGGAAAGTATGGTCGAAGGAGGTCCACATTAAACACTAGGTGCAATCCAAGGAAGGGGGGAATGTTGAGCTCCAAAGAATTGTCGCCCACAACCTTGGTGATTTGTAAGGTCCATAGTGGAGTGGACGAAGCTTCTCATAGAGTCTTGTAAGACATTGTTTCTGCAAGTGCAACCAAACTTTATCTCCCACATGAAACTTGTGTGGCACCCAGTGTTTATCATGGCATTGCTTGTACTTGGTATTGGACTTCTGCAAAATATCTTGAACCTATTGACAGATGTGCTAGATTCGTTCAATGAAATGGGTGGCTTTGTTGGCTTTGATTTTAGCATGGGACAATTATGCATGTGTGGACGTAAGGGGTAGTGAAAAATCCATGGGACCTAATGGTTTAAATCCCAACCCCACTCGAAAGGGGTTGTGGTTGGTTGATCTATGTATGGCTCTGTTGTAACTGTCTTTAACATAGGGAAGACTCTCATCCCATGTGTGTGGATGCTTGGAATTGTACATGCGCAAGATATGTACAATCATCATGTTAACGACCTCGGTTTGGCTATCCATTAGGGGTGGAAGGTAGTGGATTTGGTGAGCTTGGTGTCCAGCAATGACCAAATGTTCGACCAGAATGTGTTGAGGAAGTGGTTGTCTCGATATGAGACGATGGTTTGTGGTATCCCAAAATGTACCCACACTCATTCGAAGAAGAGCTTGGCAGTGGCCTACGCTGTGATGCTCTTCTTCCAAGCACCCAAAATCGCCATCTTGGAAAATCGATCAACAACCATAAAAACAAAGTCATTTCTCTACTTGGTTGAAGGAATGCCCGACATGTAGTCCATTGAGATGGATTTCTAGGGCTTATCGGGAGTAGTGAGAGGGGTGTACATGCCTTGTTTCTTAATGGCCAGTTTGGAAATGGTGTAGGTTGTGCAGGACTTGATATAGATGTTGACATCTTGTCGAAGTTTCGGCCAATAGAAATGTTGCTAGAGTACTACCACTTTCTTTTCTACGCCAAAGTGTCATTCCACCTCAATTTAGTGAGGTTCCCAAATCAGCTTCACTCGCTCTCTTAATGGGATGCAAAGATGTCCCAAATGGCACAACAACTCGTCCTAAAGATGGAAATCAATGACATTTGTGTTTTTTCCAAGCATATGGTAGGTAGTGGCAAAGTCAGGATCTCTCTCGTAGAGTTGGGGCCATCCGGAGGTCTCATGGTCGCGGGAGTGTAGCACCATGGTTAGTGATGCAACTGGAGGTCGACTGAGGCAGTCTGCGAAGCAGTTCATGCTCCATGTCTTATACTTGAGGTTGATATGGAACTACTGCAAGTGTGTGGACCACTTCTGATGGCGTTCATTCTACAATTTGTCTTGTTTCTACATGAACTGCAGAGGCTTATGATCAGTGTGGATGATTGTCTCCTTCCCAATATTATAATGCCTCCTCTCGCGGCAAGCTTGTAAAATAAAGCACATTTATTTCTTATAAGTGGGGTACTTAAGGACTGTATCTGATAGTGTCTCACTATGATAGGCCATGGGAGGTATGTGTTGTGTGATAATTGTGCCCACATAATAGTCTGAAGGATCTATCTCAATCTCAAAAGTTCATTGCAGGTCAGGTAATGAGTGCACCAGGGTTGAGCACAAGTACTGCTTCAAATCATCAAATGCTTTCTATTACAGCTATCCCCACAAGAAATTTTCCTTCCCACCACCCTTCGTCACTTGGCTAAGGGCTCATGCAATATGGGATAATCCCAAAATGAACATGCGATAGAAATTGGCAAGGTCTAAGAATCTTTGAAGCTTAGTGAATGTGGTTGGGGCTAGCCAGTCATGAATGACTTGGATCTTAGTTGGATTGACATGCACCTCATGCTCATCAACAATATAACCTAGGTATTAGACCATGTTCATGCCAAAGGATCATTTTTATAAATTTGCATATAGCTTGTGTTGCCACAGAGTGTGCAGAACATGTTGAATATGCTGCAAGTGTTCCGCCCAACTCTTTCTCAAGATGAGGATGTGATCCAAATACACCACCACAAAAGAATTGGTGAAAGGCTGCAAGATATCGTCTATCATCCTCATGAAATTTTTTGGGGCATTCGTCAAGCCAAAGGGCATGACTAGCCATTCAAAAAGACCTTCTTTGGACTTGAAGGAAGTCTTCCATACATCAGTCTGCTCTATTGGTACCTGGTGGTAGTCAAACTTCAGATTAATCTTGCTGGAGTATTTTCCCCCCTTGAGTTGGTCAAGGATATTGTCAATTTGGGGAATTGGGTAATGGTTCATGACTGTGATTTTATTTAGGGCTCAGTAATAAATGTAGAGTCGCCAGGTCTCGTCTTTCTTCTGCACAAGCACAATTGGGATTCCATAAGGTGATGAGATTGGTTGGATGTGAGCCTTTTCAAGCAGCTCTTGGATTTGGCAATTGATTTCCTCATTTTCTAATAGAGAGCGATGATAGACTCACCCCTTGGGTATTGGTGCATCAGGGGTCATATCAAATGAATTATTGACCTAACAGTGTAGAGGTACCCTAGTGGGTGAGGAGAATATGTCTTTGTATTCATCCACAACCTTATCCACTTGCTTCTGTTGCATGGAGAGACCTGTCTGAGAGATGACCTTCCTGCATTGCTTGGAATAAATCAAGGAAATGACGAAGAAGACAAACTTCCCAGTCTGAGAGATGATCTTTCTGCATTGCTTGGAAAAGATCAAGTAAATGGCAGTAAGTGGGACTACCTCGGGTATCATGTACAATTTCATGTCCAAAGTAATAATAATACTACAAGGAATAGACTCATATATAGCATGATGTTTCCATTAATAAGGTTGACCCAAAATAAAATCACAAACTTTAAAGGTTGTGACATCACACAATATCTTATATTTGAAGGGCTTGATGTTGTAGGGCATGCAACACTATTGGCTCACATGGAGATAACTCCCTTGATGGAGCCATCCGATGGTGTACAGATGGGGGTTTTGTGTTTTCATAAGATCCAACCACTTGATGACCTCCATTGAGATGAGGTTCTTCTGGATATCGCTATCAATGATGAAGTGCACCAGAGTACCCTTCACCCACATTTGTGAATGAAATAGGTGTTCACCTTCCTCTAGTTCATTAGGTTCATCGGGCTGGATCTTGATGATAGCAACAATGGAATTGGGTTATGCTTCAATGATATGTCTCCATTTTTTTGGTTATGACTCAAAGTTGGAACCCACATCTTATTCAGAGGCTTTCACCTCGACCACCAATGACTACTTTGAGCGGCATTCAACGATGTTATGCCAGGGGCTCTTATAGAACTCACACCAATTCCCAGTGTCTTTCTTTGTCCTCCCATTGTCCTTCTTTGTTTTAGGCTTAGATTGGTTGTCCTAAGGCTTTCCATCCTTGCTCTTTTCTTTTTTTTGCAGGTTGGGGCTTCATTTTCCCTACTTCTATTGTGAGGCGTTCATAGACCCAAATTGTCGTATCTTTTGTTTAAGCTTCTACTCGATTTTGACAACATATCAATAGGTTGTGCCCAAGGATGAGATGTCTAGAAAATCCATTTCCTCCTGGATGTATCTATGAAAATGGCCTTGGTACTTGATCAGCATATGTCACTCAGATTCTTTGATACCCATCTTGGTGCGCAATGTATGGAATACATTGGTGAACTCTGGAACTGTTTGGTCCATTTCCTGTAGCAGTGTGGTCCATCTTGTATATAAGTCATCATAACTTCCAACAGGGTAGTATTGTTCCTTAATAACATCCTTGAAGGAACCCCAAGTGGGTACAACTACAAATAATGGAGATTCCTTTGTTTCCTTTTTCTCACAGAAATTCTCCCACCAATCTTTGACATGGAGGATGGCCTTAAAGAGCGCAAATGTAATATTTTCTCTATCTAAAAAGTTATGTATAGAAAAATACCCTTATAGAAGGTCTACCCATTTTTATACAAAAACTACATCTATCTGACCTTCAAATATAGGAATATCGAAATTGATATGTACCTTGAAGGGGGTGGAGCCTCTGCTCAAGGAAGATGCATCGCTTCTTGGCAGTCGTTGAAGGATTTGCAAAAAAAATATCCATCATCTCGTTCCTCTATCGTGTGAGGGCTTCCTCTAGCAAAAGTTTAAATGGATCTCCTACTCCGTCGTCTCTCTTTTCTTCCCCCATGGGCGCCCATCT
The DNA here is from genome assembly GCA_009831015.1 of Picea engelmannii. NCBI lineage: Eukaryota > Viridiplantae > Streptophyta > Pinopsida > Pinales > Pinaceae > Picea > Picea engelmannii. The sequence goes on from ML776647.1 coordinate 457,897, forward strand.
GGTTTGGTGAGGCCGATCTTGCAAATGATCAATTGGTTTGAATCCCAACTGCTTATACCCTGACCTCGTTGGGGACATGCACAGAGTAACAAATGAATAGCAAACCACTCTGATACAACTAATCTGGATATATGAGTGGAACGAAATGAAACATAGATCTATAACATTAACACAAAGATACAATAAACAATAAAATAGATATAGTGAAAATTGACTTCTATTCACTAAAGAAATATGTTGAAACTGTAAAATGTAGAATGAAAACAGTCTTTCTCGAGTGGTGGTAGCTAATCTCTGAGAAGAGATGTGGAGGCTACGGGAATTCGTCTAAACACATTAAAATGAGGCCTCTAGGCCTTTTTAGCATCAAGAAGTAATCAGAAAACCCTAGACATCCAAAAACCTAACCCTATGAGATGAAGCGCCAAAATTCATGTGGGCCCCGATGGGGTAAGTTGGTACATCAACTTCCCAGGGTCGTAAGTTTTGCATACAATCTCAGTTTTAGTCACATGATAGCTCGTTCGAAAGGTCTATCCAAGGACTACACATGTTTCCATCACACTCTAACTCCATTTATAGTGTGATTGTGGTGAGCCCAAAAAAACGTTGTTTAGGGCCTCAAAACGGCCCCGGAAGTTTAGAACCCAAAAAGCTAGAAAAAAAATGCCAAGATGAAAATTGTATGTGAGCCAGTTGGAATAGGTGGTTGGACATCGATATCCACATGGATCAATATAGGTTTCCCTCCCTAGATCCAATAACTACCATTGATCTGAAGCTAGATCATTTGGGCACAAATAACAACTGTCCATCTTGAAATAATATGCGATAGTCCTTCCTCTAAATATCTAAGAATGAGAGGACACTCCTCCTAAGTTTTGGCACCCATAACACATTTGACACCCTCAACACCTCTCTTGAATCCAATCGGAACGATACTGTACCATATCCTTGTACTGCATGCTAGCCTCTTATACCAATCTCCACACAAAAATTTGAGTCAGTCTCTATGAAAGTGTCAAATAACTCTCGTGCACCTATCATATGGAAATATTCTTTGCTATCCACCAACCAATCCCCCCTGCTATAGAGTGTACCCGAAAGGGCGGAGACCAACGATATCTCCCTCTAGAACATGTATTCAACCTTATCAACCTCTAATGCACATGCATGTTGCCTTCTTCCCCTTCCCCTCCGGTGTGGACATTGTAAAGCATAGTGCCCAAAGTCATGACACTCAAAACATATGATCTTACTAATATCCTTATTTTGTCTCGGGTCTGGAGAAGCTTCTCTCTTAGGAGAAGCCCTTCTCCCAAGAGAACCTCTTTTGTCTGGAGAACCTCTTCTACCCTTCCTAGTGTGGGTTGTAAGTGTCTGGTTCTCGTCACTGCTACTCTTCACCATACCATCCATATCATCCTTGGACACTAACCAAGCCTCCCCCTGAGCAAAATCAAGTCATAGTCTATAAAATTATGGTAACTTGTCTCCTGCACAGTTCCCCTACACAAATGATTCCCAAGACCCAGGAAGACATCTCAATGCTACATTCAAAAACTCAACATCTTGTTAGAAAAACAGGACCGTGGAGAAATAAAATAAAACAAATGTGGAAACAAAACACAGAAGATACACAATACAATAGAGACACAGATTTATGTGGTTCACCCAATGTGGGCTACATCCACCAGAGAAATTGCTAGGTCCTTCCTTTATTATTATCCAGCAAATGAAGGGATACAACCTACAGCAAACCCATTGTAACTTCCTCTTCTTTCTCTCATAGTCTCCTATCTCAAAATACAATATGCACCATCAACCATAGCCGCAATACATTTCCCTCATAAAAGAGGGTTTCCTTCTAGGGAAAAAAACCCTAACATAATCTCTATCGTTAGATCTGCGACCTTATAATGAATGGTCCAGATTTACAATGAAATTACAATATACATT
>ML776647.1:461837-558211 GCA_009831015.1 Picea engelmannii
CTTGGATTTTGCCTCAAGCTTTGTTCTATTTTCTTTATCAATATGGACAAATGCTTCACAACCGAACGTTTTCAAAAAAGAATAGTTTACCTTTTTTCCTGTCCATTCCTCCTCTGGAATTCTACCATCCAAAGAGCTTGAAGCTCCTATGTTTATTAAGTCAACAGTAGTATCTACAGCATCTGCCCAAAACTGTAAGGGCAAACCAGCATGCAATCTCATACTCCTTGCACGCTCCATGATTTTCCTATTCATCCTTTCTGACACACCATTTTCTTGTGGTGTTCTTGGAACTGTCTTCTCTCTATGAATCCCATGGTATGAACAGTAATCATCAAACTCCTTGCTACAATATTCATCTCCTTTATTTGATCTGAGACACTTCAACTTTTTTCCTGTCTCATTCTCAACCAAAGCTTTCCATTTCTTAAAAGTATCAAAAACATCAGATTTTTGTCGAATGCAATAAACCCAAGTTTTTTTAGTTGCATCATCAATAAAAGTAATATAATAATGAGAGCCACCAAGAGATGATACCTGAGATGGTCCCCATACATCTATATGCACAAGCTCTAACCTTTCACTCTTCTTTTCCTTTCCGACTCTGAGAGATCTAACTCTCTTTTGTTTTCCATAAACACAATGCTCTACAACAGACCCACCTTCCGACATATTCATATTAAATAATCTCTTCATTAGAAATACCTTATTGGACGCCGAGGGTTTTTCATACAATTTGGCCAATGCATTCATCAAACCCTTCGTTGTCTTTTCTTTGGAAATATTGAAAGCCACTGACGCTGCCAAGCTCAGTCGTATCGTTCCTAGAGCCTTTTTGTCAAGAATATCCCATTCTTCATCCTTTGTAGCCGCCGGCTTATTTTCTATTCCGCCCAATGGTAGGAATAGATCCTTCTGATATAAATAGTCTTCCATCTACATCTTCCATAACTGGTAGTTTTGGCCGTTAAATTTCTTGACCCTAAACTTTCCATCTTCCGACATTGCTCCCACTCGAACCAAGAACCCTCTTTTCCTGCGAGTTACCTTTCGCTCTAATACCAATTGTTAGAAAAACAGGACCGTGGACAAATAAAATAAAACAAATGTGGAAACAAAGCACAGAAGATACACAATACAATAGAGACACAGATTTACGTGGTTCACCCAGTGCGAGCTAAGTCCACCAGAGAAATTGCCAGGTCCTTCCTTTATTATTGTCCAACAAATGAAGGGATACAACCTACAGCAAACCCATTGTAACTTCCTCTTCTTTCTCTCACGGTCTCCTATCTCAGAATACAATATTCACCATCAACCATAGCCACAATACATTTCCCTCATAAAAGAGGGTTGCCTTCCAGGGCAAAAAACCCTAACATAATCTCTATCGTTAGATCTGCGACCTTATAATGAACGGTCCAGATTTCAATGAAATTACAATATACATTTACAAGGCAATTTTTCCTTCGGGGGCTTCGCCCCCGAACCCCCGCTTGCCCCTAGACCCCCCATCCGAGGGGATAGCCCCCCCAAACCCCGCAGAGGGGGTATCCCCTCTCTGCACTCCCCCGCGTGGAAGAGTGTACATACTTACGGGGTGTAAATACTTCATGGGGTATAAACACAGCTGAAAGTAAAAGACCTCTAAATCAAGAAGATAATCAGGCTCCACAACCAACACATCTTGCACTGTCTCACCAATAGCTGCAAGTTGATCTTGAATCTTGAGTGATCTTCATAAGGTAGTTGACAACTATGTCCTCATTGGTTTTCCTAACTTTCAATTTGGTGCTTCAAATGTAGCATCCTACTTGTATTCTTGTTTTGGTATAGACCCACCAAAGCATCATACATCTCCTTGGCAGATGTATTCTCATCAATGTGAGGGATCAAGTGATCCTTCACGGATTCTAGCAACACCCTCTTAGCCTTCACTTCTTTCTTCTTATGTGTTGTCAATTTCTATAGATCGATAAGAGCTACAACCACACTCTCAACATACTCCTTGAGGTCAATTTCTTCCAAAAAAATAAGAACCCTTGCCTTCTAATCCCGAAAGTTGGTTTACCCTTCCAACCTATCCTCAAGCTTTAATGTGTTCACCATTTTGACCTGCCCGAAACAAGAACAAGAACAACACTCTTACAGTTTTGTAGCCAACAATGTGTCTCAAGATTATCCCCTTCTCTTCAAATCCCAAGCTCTGATACCATGTAAATTTTCACATGCAACTAACTCTATGTGACTAATTTTCATATCTGAAAATTGCTTCCTAGTGAGCTAACAGTACACCCTAGCTATTATCACTGAACAATTTTACACTGAAAATTGTTGACTGAAAACATATGCAGCGGAAACAACAAGATCAAAGATGAATCATCGACTTATATATGAGACACAAATTTTTTTCTGTAACCTTGTTAATTTCAGATATTTTGAGGGAAAAACCAACCCTCCTAGCCAATACAAATCCACCAAAATCTGAGGACAACCTTGTCCTCCAATAACAAAAAATATCAGAAAACCAGACCTCAACAAATCCATGGAAATTTCCTCTGCACACAAATCTACTACATACCACCTATACGGCTTGTTGACATCACTTGCACTATTGTTGACGTTAACATGTACAGACTTGCTCCTGCCTAGAAAAACTATGTACGTGATTCACCTTACTGCAACCTACGTACATACATGATTGTGCCCACTGCAAAATGTGTATATGTGATTCACCTTACTGCAACCTGTCTACATACATGACTATGCCCACTACAACCCATGTACATACGTGATTTACCTTCCTACAACCCGCGTACAAGTATAGAATGTTGATGTTTGAACAACATCGAGAAGACATTCTTCCATATATATATATATATATATATATATATATATGACATGATATTTATAATACAAAGTATAAATATATATTTAGTTATCTATTATCCAAATGACGCATCCTTTCATGGATGGTCACCATATGTTCTATATATATGGAACACTCATCATTGTAGTAATATAGTCATATACAATATCATCTCTTATGAAAATTCAACATGGTATCAGAGCTATTGGAGAGATACCCATCGGTCCTGGATGCATGCTGAAGAGACGAGGTACATATGTTTTCTGCGGGAAACTAGATAGTCTCATGATGACATGTTGTAGCTATTGGAGAGCTACCCACCAGCCCTGGATGCATGTTGTGAAGTCACTATGGATTTCCTATGATGTATAGATTCGTGTGTTCGATAGTCAATAGTCATGAGCTCGTGTGGAAGGTGACAATGTTGGAGTTTGTGCCAAATAGAATACCTTCCTCATTAAGAGGGAGTGTTGATATTTTATGTAATTTCAGAATTTAAGTGTAATTGTATTGGTTATTCCTAAGTGTAATTGTGATAGGGTTTATTGATAAGTCATGTCCTTAGGTATTTTTTAGTATAAATAGAGGTTATATCGAGTCATTTTGATCACTCATTGAATATAAGTACAAGATATTAGTACACACTTATCTAGGAGGCTATTCTTGGTTCGTGTTTGGGCCTCTTTGGTCTTGATTTCGTGAAAGAGCATTGTATGACATTGTACATGTTGGAGGAATCTATATAGAGGAAAGTTTGCAGGGTTTTCTCCCCCTTGAGGGTTTCCCTGAGGATATATATTGTTTTTCTGTGGATATCTATCTTTCAGTTGTGATCCTTTTGCATATTAAATAATATATATAATATCATCTCTCTTGGAAAATCAACATGGTATAAGAGAGGGACCGGGCTTAACTCCCTCACAGGAGGGCCCGGGAAAATAAGAGAGATAACTTGTCGTGGTCCCTCTTCAGAGAGAACGACGAGGTACAGATGCATTTCAGGGTAGTGGATGTTATTGCTCTTTGAGATCTACCCACATGCCTTGGATGCATTGACTGTGAAGTCACATGGGTGCGCATGATGAGCTACAGATGCATTGCGAGGTAGTGGATGTCATGGTGACATGTTGAAGCTATTTGAGAGCCACCCATAGGCCTTGGATGCATTGGTTGTGAATTCATGTTGTACTATGGATATCCGATGAATCTAGAGTGAATTTTGTATACTTTAGAGACAAGCTTTGGCATGATGAAGAATGTCTCCCTCATTGAGAGGGAGTGTTGATGTTTGAACAACATCGGGAAGAAATTCTTCCATATATATATATATATATATATATATATATATATATATATATATATATATATATATAATATGTAGTGATTCATTATCCAAGGGATGCATCCTTTCATGGATGGTCACCATATGTTCTATATATATGGAACACTCGTCATTGTAATAATATAGTCATCTACAATATCATCTCTTATGAAAATTTAACACAGAAAACTTGTGCGGACACCTTTGTATGATTCACTCTTTGTGACTTCCTCTCTCCTGGGCCAAATTTGCCACCATTGCAGAATTTCCCTTTGTTGAAATCACCAAGCCTCCTATCACAAGTTCTCACTCACTTATGATAACTCCATCCTTAAACAATGAGCAAATGTCACAATGACCTCTCTCCCTTATATACAAGTCCAATGAGTGATTTTAGGCACCCCTTCTAAACTCAACAATTAATTGGAATATTTAATTCCTCTTTGTAGGTGTGACACCCCATTATAAGCCCACAAAGCCCATCATCTTGCCCATGAGGCCCTAGCCTCATTTCGGGGTCGATTTCACTTAAACAAAAGGCTAATCTGGTGCCAATGAAGATTCCCACATGCATAGCACCTTGGCCTCTAGTGGGAATACCTCCCAAAGCTACAATATCATCAACAACAATTACTACTAATGCTTCACAAAAGGTGTTGTTTCTTAGTGAGTTTTCACACTTATGAAGATGATCCTTGAGAAGGATTGAAATTGTCAAGAATAAAAAGTGAAATGCAATATCTACACCTGAATTCAATTCTCCACTATGTATTCATGTTCAGTTCAAATATGTAAATTTATTGGTCCGAGAAGAGAAATTCATTTACTCTAAGTTATTTTTGTTGAACTCGAAATTACTAACATAATTAGAGAAAAACCCCATTTGTGTGTGTTCAAGTTTGAACATATATCGTGTTTATTGGAAAATATATATAAACATAATGTCGGGTAATTTACCGGCTAAGATGATAAATTCATTTACTCTTAAGTTATTTTTATTGAACTCAAAATTACTAACGAAGTTGGGGAAAAAACCCAGTTGTGTGTGTTCGGGTTTGAACATATATCTTATTTAGTGGAAAGATACATAAAGTTACAGTCCGGTAATTTATAGATGCCTAAGTTTTAGCTGACGCAACAAGTATATTTCATTATAAAAGGTAGATTCCATCTGTGTTTATTAATTGGTATATGATGTAACGGTACGATTGTTATTATTTAATGAAGATGGAGTTATTCTGAATTATACAATTATTGATAAATGATTGATAGAAGATGATATTATATTCACCCTCATGACAGTTTACTTATAGCATTGACTAGTCACGAGTGAAGAGGTACGTACCTCTTGATGAAGAGATACGTGCCTCTTGGTTATTTATCTAATTAAATTATCATCATCATCATCATTATTATTATTATTATTATTGTTGTTGTTGTTACATTTCCACCCTCTTAAGGAATGCTTTGTCCTCAAAGCATAGTAAAATAGGATTCTCTCTAGTAGAGCATGTTTCTTTAGTGAAATGAAGTTTTTTTTGTTGGTGGTAATTGATTCTTCAGAAGAGTGGACACTTCGACACCATATAGTTTATAGTGTTGACCTTGCCAATTAAATTCCATGAATTGTTCTTCAAGGTTTGTGGCATAACTCCCCAACTGTATCAACCATTCTACACCTAGTACCATATCCATTCCTTCGAGTGGTAGAGCATAGAATCATGTTTGTAGTTCTAGTTCTTGTATTTGAATTGATATTTTATGACATTTTCCAACTTCTTTAACCCTTTGTCCATTAGCAACCTTAATGGTGAGGTCCTTGGTGGGGTAGATGAAACAGTTCAATTTTTTTCTGACATCAATGTCTATACAGTTACGAGTACTTCAATAATCTATGAGTATTGTTAAATTTCTATCTTTTATGAGTCCCTTAAGTTTTAGGGTCTTAGGTTGTGGTTTTCCTTTCATAGTTGCCAGTGAAATTGTAGATTTGCTTTCTTCTTTTCTTGGAGCTTGGCTCTTATCCTTTCTTAGATGTGGTGGAATATATTTTGGAGTAATTATCTCTCTTTGTAGTTTATTTTCTTCATTTCGATTTTTTTGGACACATGAGACTGAAGCTAGTGATGCTTCTTGCAGTATTTCATCATGGTCAGAATTTGCGTTGTATGTTATAGTGATTTCATCCTCTATTTTTGGGACTTCTACTTTTTTCCCATCCACTATTCTAAAGTAGAGCAATGACTTGTCCTCACATATGTTCCCTGGTGTCCAATTTTCTCCACACTTGCGACAATTATTTGTCTTCTTGTTCTCTCTCTCTGATTCACTATTGGATGAGTCTGATTCCTGCATTATCGCATTTGTGTCTTGGAAACTAATTGTCACCACAATATCTACATTCGTTCACCCATTTCTTATCTGGGTTAGACTTGTCTATAGGGTACTTATTTGGTTTTTCATTTGAATATTTGTTTGACACTTCTCGACCTGTGAATGATGGCTTATTGAACTTGTCTTTTTGTTCAATCAGCCTTGTTGTGTGTCTAGCATCTTCGATAGTTTTAGGATTCCATAGTTTAATTTATCTATGGATGTAGTCCTTTAACCCACAAATATACATCTTTAACAGTTGATCATCAGTTAATCCACTTGGCCTTGTTGCTAGCACCTCCCATTCATGTGTATTGTCATTTACGCTTCCCTTCTGTTTAAGATGCACGAACTTGTTATATAGGTCATCATCATTTTCGTCATGGAACCTTTTTAGTAGGGCAGCTGTGAATTTTTTCCAATGGAAGGAATGAGCGTCACATTTTCTGGACCACCATAGGTACCAATCATAAGCTTCTCCTTCTAAATTGTTGGAGGTTGTCAATATCTTTTCTCGTTCACCTAGCGGGGGGTTTGATTCAAAAATACCATCCATTTTGGTGATCCAGACAACATCTCCTCTATGGTCCTTGCCATCATATTTCAGTAACTCCTTTTTAAACTTTTGGTAATCTCTATCTTGAAATTTCTATGTATTTCTTGAAAAATGATCTTTGGTATTTCTTGGTGTCCTTGATTCTCTAAATTTTGCGATCCTGGACTTTGTTGTGGTCTGTGATATGCTAAGGGCTCCATTCGTTCGGTTAATTGATCAATTCTCATGATCTGTTCATTAAGCATCCTTGTACTCTCATCCCTGTCGTTACCCCTCACTCTTAAATAACTATTCCATCTCTCCTCCAATGTATTTATTAATGTGTCAATTCGATCTTCTTTTTGTAATAATGTATTGATTTTTTTTAATAGTAGTTTTTGTACTTTGTCGAATTCCCCGTGACCCTTTTCGAATTTACCGAGATGATATTCAATGTTGTTGATTTCTCTTTTACGGTTAATTTCTTCATGTGTCTCATCATTCTTTTTCCTACTTCCTTCCATTATATATATATATATATATATATATATATATATATATATAATTTCCACAATTTTTTTTGTTAGTAAGTGATAATTAAAGTCAATAAGGTAATTTAAAATATAAAAAATGCTTGTCAACCTGTCAAAAATCATTGTACCCAATTTAATGCATGAATGCATCTTTATTAGAGGGGTTTTCCAAACAAGAAGTGTTGTTGTTTTTAAGCTATTAATAGAGAATTTATTTTGGCTTGTAGGCAATATTAAAATATTTATTTTTAGATGTGAAGAAGATAATAATGAACATCTATGGATGATAATAATCTATTAAGGGAATAATAAGTAGTTCTTTTAGAAGTTTTTATTTAATTAGGGATAACTATTTTAGTTAGTTATTTGGAAAAATAATAAAGATGGGGAAAATTTCTCAAAGGCTACTCAATTATTGATTTTAGCAAATTTATACGTGTGCAACTTTGATAAATATAGTTGTTGTTGGGTGGGAATTTTACCTCATTCATTATTAGATATAATGGTCTAAATGGGAAATCATTTTCCACATTTTTATCTTTGTATAATGGAAATCTTTCTTGGGCTACTCAACTATAGATTTTAGCAAATTTATATGTGTGCATCTTTGCTAAATACAGTTGTTGTTGGGTGGGCATTTAGCTCATTCGTTATTAGATATAACAATGTAAATGGAAAATCATTGTCCACATTTATATCTTTGTATAATCGAAATTTCTCTTCGGTGGTTGAATATGCCTTGTAGGGTCTAATTATGAGTTAAACATACCCAAAACTTGGAATTTTGGTTGATGTTTTTTTATAGATGTAGAATGGTGATATTTCAATTAGATATTTATTATTCATTGTTGCATTGTATTCGTAATCAAAATTGATTGAAATGAAGAGTGAACATTGGGAGTAAACTTCATATCTGGGCAATAATGTTATCTAAACCTATTCCAACTAATTGGTCATCCCCATGTTAATAACTAATGTTAGTAACATGTGTTGTTGAAAGTTGCATGTAATTTGTTTAAGGAAAGATTCCAATCAATTGTTTGTTTCTCTTAATTTGATTGTTATATGTTTGAGAACTCTATTTTATTTATGAATCAAAGAGATCTTAATTATAGCTAGTGACTAATGTGTCAAGGAAGGATTCAAATCCTAAATGGAAGAGGATTATTGGGCTTAACTTAAGAATTTGAGAAGCCAATTAAACTCACCATTCATATAGTTATAATGGAAATAATAGTATCATGTGTGTGTACACACACACAATGTCCTTGATATGCTTTTGATGGTGTAGAGGAATTACCAAAGTGACTTTATAAATTGATGTAATTTAGTTCTAGAAGTTAGAGGATCATGTGGACACATATATGAGAGAGCTCATGAGAAAGGATTTCAAGCTAAGGAATGATAATGTATTAGTGATATAAATTGAAATTTTTTAAGGGAAGGCTCAGAGTATGCTAAATGTGTGGAATGAAATATAATGAATAATGCTTTTGTATTAAGAAAAAAAAATCTTGTGGGGCCAGTTTTGGTCATTTGTATTGGTTTGTTGACTTAGTGGGAAGGGGAACTTCAAATTGGAATTGCTTCTAGGACTACTTTTATCAACACCAGATAACCAACTCTAGAGAGCCACATGTTACACTAGGTGTTTAATTTCTTCTCCACTTTGATTTTTTTTTTAACTGGAACTGAATCTTATATTATATAAAGAGTTGTGTCAGGGAAAATAGTGAAATCAAAAGATTTTACAAAATTTTGGCTCACGACTTATATTTCCCCTACTTCTATCGTGTTAAAAAACATATATATCTTCCTGTAAAACTTCCATATAGCCTGACAACAAATTGTTTTAACAAACTAACCCAACAAAAACACGATTTTATAGAACATTAGCTATGAATTGATTCACAATATGGAACCTCCTATGCTCCACTTTGGGATGGAGAGTTGTATTCCACTTCCATTGGTACTGCACCATGACCCCATGTTCTTCCTATGTATTTCCAAGGTGGGATACTATTAACACTTGGTTGATGGATGCTCACTGAGTTTGTTGTGGCAAAACTAAAGATCTCAAAAACTGACATTTTGTTTCCAAATCATCAATGTGTGGGGTGAGATTTGAAACTGTCTATTTGAGTTCCCCATTTTTACTGATACATGTTGAAGGTTCGTGTTATTAGCTTCAACAATTTCCTCATGTCAATGGAGGATGCACTTAATTTTTCTCCAAGTGGGATCCATTTTGAACCCAGACAAACATCCAATATATCCAAACCCCACTTAACAATTTAACCCACTACTAGATTTGGCCAAGACATGGGCAAGAAAGAAATCAATACCAACCATCCACAAACAACCCACTGAACCACTTCCCGTATTGAAATCAATTGAGAAAATATAGCATTCATAATTTCAAAACCCATGAGCATACCCACTGCAAGAGTGGGAAGAACTAGAGAGGAGAATATAAACTTCAAAATTAAGACTCAGAGTGATAGTACCCAAAAAGCATCCAGAACATCCCAACCATAGATTACAATTAATCACATTCCCAGAGATGGTTGAACTAGAGAACAAACAACCAACTAACTCACTTCCCAAATTCTAAACAGGTGCAAATATAAAGCATTCCAAATTTCCATAACCAAAATCAAACCCACTGTTGAAGTTGATATAACCAGAGAGGAAAAGAAATTCTTCAAGTTCAAGGCACGAAATGACAATATCCAAAGAGTTAAAATGAAAGGAATTAAAAAAGAGAAATCTTGGTTAGATGATGACTGGTAACTAGATTTGAAAACATGTCTCCCAAAATCCACACACCTTTGCAATGAAGAGCCCACGACACACCACACCTGATTTTTTTTTTGCGGGATGGAATGAATCTCATGGTTGGAGCCAACTCCCAAGATAACTAGTATTTACACAAACCAAAATGAATGATCTCATTAACTACAAAACTACACAAGTGTGCAAGATGCTCGATCACATGGCTATACAAGCCAACATGTTGCCACTTGTCCTTCCAATTAAATGAACCCATCATAGGGATTAAGGTATAGGAGACCTCCCTTTTGCTCCATTTATTAACATTTCACCTTCTTCTAAGTTGGATCCAACCTTTTCCCAATGATCTTCTTCAATATTGAACTCATGCTTAATGTGGAACACATTATAATTCTCAAATTCAGCAAGAAGGGATAGGGAGTGAGATATTATACGAATGAAGGCGTTATTCCCAATGATATTTTGTTTTATAATAGCCTTGATCACTAACATAGAGTCACTCTGGCTAGTTAGCTTCCTAGTTCACATTGTTTTTGCAAATTTGATGTCTTCCCAAAGGGCATAGGCCTCATCAGTGTTGTTTGAGACATTGCCTAGGCCCCAAGCGTAATGAGAAATAGTAATTCCTCTGGGATCACACATTATCCCCCCTCCCCTACACCTACCACCCCTTCTTTTCCACTTTAGTAATCAACCACTACCGGTCACTTTTCTTAATACAGGTTTGGCTTCAAAAAGAAACCCAGATGCTTTAGTTCATAATCTAATTCCATCATTTTATAAGGAAATAAATGATCCAAATTGTTCTTTTCCTGCTCAGATACCCCCCATAGAGTAATCATGGATGTTAACCCCTAGAAAAATCCCCATGTTAAGTATAAAACCCCTTATTAATCCCCTAGATATTTAATTATTACATTTCTAGTGTTATATTAGTAGGTAGAATAGAACCCTTAATTGTACCCTTTGATTATAATTGTACCCTTTGTCTCCTATATATATATACCAAGGAGACCGAGTCTTGTAATCATCTTATCTCATCTCATATTGTCTTCTAAATAAGATATATTGTAAACGGAGGTTTTCCCCTCGAAGTGGACTATATTTATTGATTTGTTATCACTTTTAAGGTGTTGGATCATAACATTTGGAATCAAATCTTATGATCCTAGGGTTTTTCTCCTCCAACTGGGACACCTTGTAATTTTCCCTATAATTTTTGTTTCTAGGACATTTTAGACCACAAAAGTTTGAAGAGACTGAGGTGAAAGATCAAGGTACATGTGGTAAAAATTTCAAGGTATGGTTCCTTATAATTGAGAAGATGTAGCCTATGGAATATAGGGTTTGTGACTCATCCTGAATTCAGTTTCAAACGAGTCATCTTGGAATTTTTGCTATAAATATTTTTATGGGAATTTTCAGATAGTGAAATTTTGTGGAGAATAGGGAAACATTTCATAGTACAAGTGGTAAAAATTCCAGGTTTTGGTTTTCTATACTTTTGGAGAATTAGTCCATGAAAGATAAGGCTCGTCACCAATCCTCAAATCAATTTTAAAAGAATCATCTTGGAATTTCCGCTATAACTTATTTTTTGTGATGTTTCAAACTCTGAAATTTTCATAATCTTAAAGATACATAGTGAATTACATGTGGAAAAAATTTTAGATTTTGACTCATTATAATTTGTGATATATAACTTGTGGAAGTTGGATATTTTTACTAATCCTAAAATTAGTTTTAAACAAATCATTTTGGTATTTGTGCTATAAACTTTTATCAGTAGAGGTTCAAACTATGAAATTTTTAGGAGTTTAAAAAGTCATATCATAGTACTACAGGACAAAATTTCAAACTCAGAAGGGTTCAAAGTTCATATATATATCAGTACAAAGGTCATTCATCCATACATACTCCAAATTAAGGGTTTGAAAGGTACATAACTTAAAATTGGCATAACTTTTGATTGGAAGATTTGTTTTTGGTGATTCAAAATTTGTGATAAAAATAAAATAGAGTATTATTATTGTTATCCCACATGGCTCCAAAAATAATCTCAATGCCAAATAAACCTCTAGAAATCTCACACGGTACGTTAGAAGAAAATGAAGATTTCAAAAATAGGTTATCCTGATTAAAGAACCACGTTGAAGAAATGACTGGTAATATGTTGAAAATAGTGGATTTATCACGTTCTTAAGAATCCCTTAAAAATAAAATGGAATAAGAAATAAAAAAGAAGATGGATGAAAATAAGAAAGAGATGGAAAAGAAGATGGAAGAGAAGATGAATGAAAACCGGGAACATATGGAAAAGAAGATGAATAAAAATAGTGCACATATCAAAAATAAGATGGATGAAAATATGTATCAAATGGAAAAGAAATTAAATGAATTGAAAAAATCCATAGAAGCCATGTTCTCAAAGGGGATCCCTAAAAAGGATATGGAGATCCAAGGAAATCCCAAAAACAAGGAGAATGATGGTGTTGAGACTCAATCACATATGGGGAGTATTTTATCACAATTGGAGAGCACAAATACTTAATTTCACAATTATTCATCACTTCAAGATCCACATAATAATGGCTTCAAGTCAGCACCAAGGAACCTCTTCATTCCAGATATCGATATTAGGAAGTTTGATGGTAAAGATCCTATAACATGGATATTCCAGATGGCACAATACTTTGATCTACACCAAGTGCCAAGCTTACAAAAGGTACCTATTTCATCCGTATTGTTTGGTATCAATGGATTTGTGAAAAAAAATAAAAATTATATTATCTCTTGGTCCATTTTTACGGATGAATTGATATCACATTATGGGGATATTAAGAGTAATACATTCTTTGATCAATTGATAAATCTTCAGCAAAAAGGCCCAGTTACAAAAAAGATTCAACAATTCCAAAAGCTCAGTCGCAGGGTAAAGAAAATTCCTGAGGATATTTATTTAGATCTCTTTATGGGCACTTTAAAGGAGAACATTCAACATGAGGTGTGTCTCTTCGAACCTAAATCCCTAGAGCAAGATTTCAGTATGACAAGGAATGTGGAAAACAAAAATATGGCTACTAGAAGGGTGGCCACTAACAACTATAGAGAGAACCGTGTTCCCTCTCTTAACTCCACTCAACCAACAAGGTTGACACCTTAACCAATGGATGAAAGAATAGAAAAGGGACTATGTTTCAATTGTGATAGCAAGTACAGTAAAGGGAATAAATGTGATGAGAAGAAATTATTCTACATAGACTGTGAAGAGAAAGAATATTAAGAATTGAAACCAACACAAGATCTAGATCTAGAAAATACTACTCCAACAATATTTTGTCATGCATTGGTTGGCATCAGTACTCCACAGACCCTCAAGATATATGGATACATCAAAAATATAAAGGTGACAATGTTGATTGATTCGAGTAGTACCCATAACTTCATCAATTACAAATTAGCAAAAGATCTCGATTTCTTTGTATTTCTAGCACCAAAGTTTCTCTAATATCATGACAAAAATACTCAAAAGGGACAACTTGGTGTAATTGCACAATTGTTAATCCGTAAACAAAGCCCCATCTTATGTATAAAACCCCTTATTAATCCCCTATATATTGAACTATTACATTTCTAGAGTTATATTAGTAGGTCGACTATAACTCTCAATCGTACCCTTTCATTATAATTGTACCCTTCCGTTATAATTGTACCTTTTCATTATGATTGTACCCTTTGTCTCCTATATATTTACCAAGGAGACCTATTCTTAGGATCATTTTATCTCATATCATATTGTATTATGAATTGGATATATTGTAAAAGGAGGTTTCCCCCTCAAAGTGGACTATATTCATTGACATTTTATCATTTTTAAGGAGTTGTATCATAACATTTGATTTCAAAGCATCAATATTAGGGTTTATCTTCTCCAAGCAAGTCATATTAGATTTTTCACTGTGACTTTTTTTCTAGGTCTATTCAAAAAGAAAAATTTGTAGGTTACTTAGAAGACATATCAAGCTACCTATGGTAAAAATTTCATCTTATGGGTCATTATACTTTCGAAGATATAGCCTATGGAAGATAAGGTTTTTGACTTATCCTGAATTCAATTTTAAACAAGTAATCTTGGGATTCTCGCTATAACCTTTTTTCTGGGAGGTTTCAGACAATGAAACTTTGTGGAGGACCTCTACTAGTATAGATGGTCCAAAATTCAAATTATGGTTCACTATAATTTCATATGTATAGTCCATGTAAGACAAGTCTTTTGACTAATCCTGAAATCAGTTTTAAAAGAGTTGGCTTGGGATTTTCAATGTAACTTTGTTTTCTATGAAGTTTTTTACTCTAAAATTTTCACAATCCTGAGTATACATAGAGAATTGCATGTGGAAAAAATTTCAAATTTTGAATCACTGTGATTTGTGATATATATCTCTTGGAAGTTGGGGTTGTTTACTAATCCATAAATTGATCTTAAACAAGACATTTAGGTATTTTTTCTATAATTTTTTATCTGTGAAGGTTCAGACTATGAAATTTTCAGGAATTTAAGAAGTCATATCAGAGTAATACATGCCAAAATTTCAGACTTAGAAGGGTTCAAATTTCAAAGATATACTAGGACAAAGGTCAACCATTAATTCATACTCCTAATTAAGGGTTTGGAAGGTACGTAACTTACAATTGGCATAGCTTTTAATTGGAAAATATATTTTTGGTGATTCAAAATTTGTGGTATAGAGGAAAAGAGTACAATTATTGTTTTCTCACATGGCTCTAAATGCTCCTCCAAAATTTACTTCACCAAAATATGCCTCCAGAAATCTCTTCTATAACTCATGAAGAAAATGAGGAGATACATAACAAGCTATCAAAATTCGAGGACAAACTTAATGATTTGAGTGTTAGGTCAATAACAAGTGATGAGTTGGTAGACACATAAAGAAAAAATTCAAGATATGGAAAGGAATATAGCACAAATGGAAAATAAGATGGATGGAAATCAGAAGCATATGGAAAGGAAGATGGATGGAAATCAAGAGCATATGGAAAAGAAGATGTTAGAATTGAAAAACTCCATATCTTCCATGATCTTACATGCTCTAGATGAGAGACTCCATATAGGAGATATCAAAACGCAAGGCAATCTTGAAAATGTAGAGGAAATAAATATCGAGTCCAATAATCATGATTATTCATTACTCCAAGGTCCACATCATCGAGGCTTCAAGTTGGAACCAAGGAACTAATTCATTCCAAAGATCGATATGAGGAAGTTTGATGGTAAATATCATATAACATGGATATTCCATATGGAGCAATTATTTGATCTGCACCAAACACCAAGCTTACAAAGGGTACCTATTGCATCCTTGTATTTAGAAAATGATCAATTTGTTGGGTATCAATGGCCTTGTGAAATAAAAAAGAATTATATTATCTCTTGGTCCATTTTTATGGAGGAATGGATATCACATTATGGGGATATTAAGAGAAATACATTCTTTAGTCAATTGATAGATATTTGGCAAAAAAATCCAATTATTGAGCACATTCAACAATTCTAAAAGCTCAATCTTAGGGTAAAAAACATTCCTAAGGATAATTTGTTAGATCTCTTTATGGGTACTTTAAAGGAGAACATTCAACATGAGGTGCGTCTCTTTGAACCTAAATCCCTAGAGCAAGCTTTCGATATGGCAAGGAATGTGGAAAACAAAAATATGGCTACTGGAAGGGTGGCCACTGACAACTATAGAGAGCACCATGTTACCTCTCCTAAACCGACAAGGTTGACGCCTCAACAAAAATAAGAGCAAAGGGACTATGTTTCAATTGTGAAAGCAAGTACAGTAAAGGGCATAAATGCGGTGAGAAGAAATTATTCTACATAGACTCTGAAGAGGAAGAAGATCAAGAATTGAAATCATCACAAGATCTAGATCTAGAAGAGAATAAATCAACAATATCTTTTCATGCATTGGTCGGCATCAATACTCCACAAACTCTTAAGATGCAAGGATACATAAAAATAAATAAAAAGGTAACTATGTTAATTGATTATGGTAGTACTCATAACATCATCAATTACAAATTAGCAAAAAATCTCAATTGCTTTGAATATCCATCACCAGAGTTTAAAGTAATGATTGTAGATGGAGGTACCATAAATTGTTCTAGGAAGTGCCATAGTATTAAGCTCACTATGGGAGGGTATTTATTGGATAGTACCATGATTACCATCCAAATGGGTGGTGTTGATGTTGTATTAGGGGTTTAATGGTTACAATCATTGGGAACAATGGCCCTTAAATTTCAGGATATTTTCATGAGATTTTCTTGAGAAGTCAAGGAAAATGATCGTAGAGGTATTCCAAGGGAAACCCTCTAAAGTGATAAGCTCTAATAGCATCACAAAATTACTCAAAAATGGACATTGTGGTGTAATTGCACAATTTTGCTCACTAGATGTTCAAACATCTATATGTTCTGCTCCAATGGATCTCCAAATGGTTATCAACAACCATTCCAAGGTATTTGGAGAGATGCATAAATGTCTTCCATCGGCTTGAGAACATGATCATTTTATTCATTTGCAACACGTAAGTGTACCACCTAACATTAGGCCTTGCAATTATCCATTTGCACAAAAGAGTGAGATTGAGCGTATGATCCAATAAATGTTAGAGGTTGGCATCATTCAACCTAGACAATGTTATTTTTCTTCACCAGTAGTGATGGTTGCGAAGAAGGATGGTTCATTGCGTATGTGTCCAGATTATAGATAACTCAACACAATGACCATCAAAGTTAATTTTCTTATTCATATCATTGATGAATTATTAGATGAATTGCATGGAGAAAAATTACTTACTAAGTCGGTATTCATTCGAGATATCATCAAATCATAATGAAGCAAGAAGACATTCCCAAAATAGCCTTTAGAACACATGAAGTTCATTATGAATTTTTTGTTATGCCATTTGGACTTACTAATGCACGTTCAACATCTCATAGCTTAATGAATTCTATTTTCAAACCCTTCCTTAGTAAATTTTTGTTGGTATTTTGTTATGACATACTAATCTACATAAAAGCATGTGAAGGGCATGTACAACATGTTGACAGAGTATTACAACTTTTGGAAGAGAAAAAACAGTATGCAAAGCCTTCCAAGTGCGCCTTTGGGGTTCAAAAGTGGAATATTTGTGTCATATTGTATCTTGTGAAGGTGTAAAAGTGGACCTTGAGAAAATTAAATTTATGAGGACATGGCCAATTCCCAATACCTTGAAGAAACTTAGAGGATTATTAGGCTTGTTAGACTATTGTCCCAAGTTTGTCAAGAACTATGGTCAAATAGAAGCACCTCTAAAAACATTATTAAAGAAGGAAGCATTTTGGGGGACTCAAGAAGCAACCAAATATTTTGAAGAACTTGAGGCTATGTGTACAACTCATGTGCTAGCCACTCCTAACTTCACAAAAACATTTATTGTGGATTAGAATGCCTCGAGCGATGGCATTGGTGCAGTTTTAATGCAATTTGAAAGAAGCCAACTTAAAGGAAAAACTTACTTAAAGAAATTTATGAAAAAGAAATGTTGGCCATATTACATGCAGTTAAGAAATGGCACCCTCACCTAATACGAAGACACTTCAATGTAAAAATAGATCATGATAGTTTAAAGTACTTCTTGCAGCAACGATTGTCTTAATAAGAACAACAAAAATGGGTTACAAATATGTTAGGTTATGACTTTGAAATTAACTACAAGAAAGGAAAAGATATTATTGTGGCAGACGCACTTTCAAGGAAAGAAGAAGAAACGGAGGGTTCACTATGTGTTATTTCTATTTTGCAATCTAATTGGGTGGAAGAAGTAAGAATAGAATGTAAGCAAGATCAATAGGTATGTAAGATAATTCAACAACTACAAGAGGGGCCTGGTGCATTAGCTAAATTTGTATGAATGAATGATTTGCAATGGTATCATGATCACCTATATTTATGTAAGAATTCCCAACTCAAACAGAAGGTCCTTATGGAATTGCACGCATCTCTTGTAGGAAGAAATTCATGGTTGTTGAAAACTTACCACGAGATCAAAAATGATTTTTTCTAGGAAGGTCTTAAAGCTAATGTTCAAAAGTTTGTGTTTGATTGTGTGGTATACCAATAGAATAAGCGAGAGACAATCAAGACTCCATGTCTCCTACAACCATTATTTATACCAAGTCAATGTTGGGAAGAAAGTTTTAATGGATTTTATTACAGGTTTACCCAAATCCGAAGGAAATATTGTAATCATGGTAGTAGTGGATCCACTGACTAAGTATGTCCATTCTCTCTCTCTCTCTCTCTCTCTCTCTCTCTCTCTCTCTCTCTCTCTCTCTCTCTCTCTCTCTCTCATACTCTTAAAGAAAGTACAGTAGTCACAACATTCATGGAAATAGTTCAAAGGCCATGTAGTCCCCAAGATCATTGTAAATGACAGAGATCTAATTTTCACTAGAAATTTTTGGACTGGATTATTTTTTTGTTTGGGTACTCAATTGGATCATTGCTCATATTATCATCCTCAATCCGATGGAAAAACTGAGATTGTGAATAAATATCTAGAAGGATATCTTCATTTCTTTGCATATGATAAGAAAATCTAATGGGTCAAGTGGTTTCCCTTGGTATAATGGTGGTACAACATATCCTTCCATGCTTCATCAAAAATGTCCCCATTTTTGGCACTTTATGGATATCATCCTCCATCCATCCCATCTCCCTTGAAAGAGACAGATAAGGTTCAAGCAGTGGAGGAACACATAGGGCACCGACAAGAGGTTCTCAAACAATTGAAGGACAACTTGGTTATGGCACAAAATAGGATGAAACAACAAGTAGATCAACATGGCAGTGAAAGGGAAATTTGAAGTGGGGGATTAGGTATTTCTTAGGCTACAACCATATAAACAGATGCATCACAAGCAACAAAAGAAGGATAATAAATTAACACTTAAATATTATAGCCCCTATAATGTCTTGCAAAGGATTGGAAGTATGGTTTACAAATTATAATTGCCTCAATATTCATGTGTACATCCAGTCTTCCATGTTTCTTTCTTAAAGAAGGTAATTGGTGATAAGATCCCAGTCGAAACTATTTTTCCATAGATTAATTAAGAAGGGAAAATCATACTAGAACTATAAACAATCCTTGAAACAAGGATTAAGTAGTTGTGAGATCGACAATTATTGAGTGCCTCGTCGAATAAAAGAACCTACCAGTGGAAGAGGCGACATGGGAAGATGAGTTCTTCATGTAGAAACACCCGGAGTTAGTCAAGTGTTGAGGACAACACTTGTTTGAAGGGGAGGGCCATGCTAAGCCCTATACAAAGCCCCATGCTATGTGAAAAAAACCCATTATTAAGCGCCTAGATATTGAATTATTACATTTTTGGTGTTATATTAGCAAGTCGGCTAGAACCCTTAATTGTATTGTTTCATTATAGTTGTATCATTTGTCTCCTATATATTTACCAAGGATTTTTCCATATTTATTACCATACCATATGCCTTACTAAATAATTCCATAATTCTTTTGAACTTCTCAATTAACCTTCTAGAGCCTTCACATAAAATCAGAGTGTCATCTACAAATAATAGATGTGTGATATAGCATGATGCTCATGTTGGGTATGTGTTATATTCTTTGCATGTGTATGTATCGACGCGTCAGATTCGACAACTGAGTCTGATGATCCCTCTAGTAGTTCTCTTTGTGTCATGTGCGTTGGATGCTTCCTAAGGGGGGGCAGGTATGGCCCCCCCTATTTATGCGCAGTGTTCAGGGCAGTGCCCCGAAAAAAAAATTGGGCGGTTTTTGCTATTTTTAGCGGTTTTCTAAATTAATCTTGGGGATTAGGGTTTTGGTATCTATGGAATACCTAAAAACATTGTATATATTGTATGGTGAATGGCGAAATTTGATATAATGAATATTAGAAAGGTTTTCCCCGGTTGAGGGCTTCCGGTATAAATCTTTGTGTACTTTGTGTATGAGCCATTGATTAAATTTTGTTTTGCTTAAGAATCTATATGCATTGCTTTACTTCACAGGTTTAAAACTTACACCTCCAACAAATACCCCTATGAAACTACCATTTTCTTTTTCTTCTTTGATTAACCTACTTAACCCTTCGGTTATTAATAGAAATAAAGGAGGGGATAAAGGGAACCATTGTCTAAGGCCTCATCCTGGTCAAAAGAAAGGGGAAGTTGTTCCATTTATTATCACAACAAATGATATTGATGTTGTGAAACCGATAACCCAAGCAACGAATTTATGACATAAACCCAAATGAATTATAATAAGTCTAATGTAAAGCTAGCTTACCCTATCATAAGCTTTGGACAAGTCAAATTTCATCACCATGGATCTTTGATTACTAAATTTTATTGAATGGATACATTCTTGAGCTATCCTCACTACCTCATGAATCTACCTTCCCTTTAAAACCCCAAATTTTTCTCCAAAGTTTTCTTTTGATAAAACACTTTTTAGTCTTCTAGTAATAACCTTTGAAATAATTTTATAAATGTAGTTGAAAAATTAGATTGACTTTAATTTCTCAAAGGTTGTCGGATTATCTTCTCTTGGGATCACTGCTATAAATGTTGTGTTGAAATCTCCCAACATTGTTCCTTGAGTTATTGTAGTATCCAAAACTCTTCTTAAGTATTCTTCTATAAATCCATAGTAGCCTAAGAATAATTCCACAAGAATACCATCTAGCCAGCAACTTTTGTCATTTTGAAAACTCTGCAAGTTCTAGTACAATTCTTCTTTCCCAACTTCCTTTATCAGGGCCTAATTATCCTCATGATCAACAAAGCTAGGAAAGGAGTTCAATGATATAATTAAATCTTCTATTTTAACAAGAGTGCCCTCTTTGAAGAGGGAAAAGAAACGGTTGACTCCTTCAGTTTCCATTTCCTTGAATTGTGTTTCCCATGTACTATCGCCTAGGTCAATTTTCCATACATAGTTAATGTTCTTCCTGCAACTTGCATATATGTGAAAAAACTTTGTATTCGCATCTCCTTCATGTAGCCATAAAACCCTACTCTCAAGCCTCCATTATTTTTCTTTTTCCAAATGTATATGCCTCTTTTCGTCTTCTATTAGATTTACCTCAAGTTTTTGTTCCTCACTCATGTAACCAAAACCTTCACTATTATAGAGTAAATCCTGGCGCTTCCTCCACTTCTCTAAGAATCCTATCATCTCTTTGCTTTTTTTCTCTTTCCCATTGAGTATTGGCCTTTCTTATTTCATATTTTGGTAAAATTTAATGGAAGTAGATTCTCTTAAGTTACCATTATAAGGTTTCTAGATAGCTTTGATTTTCCCTACAAAGTCCTCCAACTTTATCCATTTGGGATTCAATTTAAAGGGGTTGGAAGGTTTCTCTTATGCAGGTGCAACTTCTATCGCTACAAGATTATGATCATACTCCCCCCTTAGGTGACCCATTGTTTAATATAAATGACTTCATCAAGAAAATATTCAAAACTTTAGAATCGATCGAGCCTCTTAGCAATTTTTGGCTTCTCCCACTCTTTTATTTCTCTACGTAGGGGACAACTTAGCTGGTTCAATATATAATAGACAAACTTCTTCCAATTTTCTAAGAAAATACCCTAAAAGGTGGTCAAAATGCATTGTCAATACCCATACTTATGATGCTCCTAATGTGAATTTTAAATCTCCCCTACCACTACTAAGCCATTTTGAATACATTCCATTTTAAAAAAATTATCCCAGTATCCCACCTTATCCATGTAAGGACCATAAGCATTCAACAGTGTGGTATCATTCCCAAGATGCAAAGTAAAAATGGAGGTCTCTAATTCTATAAGAAAGGCCCAATAATTAGTAAGCGTAAAGAAAAAAAAATTCCATCCAGTTGTGTTCCCTCCCATTCTCCCAATGACATCTATAAAACTAAATTCCCAACTATTAAACAATTTAGAAATATCATGAGTGATTTTCTCCCTAGATATGTGGGATAATAGAAGGGTTTATATTGTCAACTAATCTCTTCAATGCCAACTTCTTTGAGGGGTTATCCATCCCTTTGTAAGCCATTCCATAATAGCTTACATCTCAATAGGTTAAGTTGGCTTCATAAAAAATGTTCAATGCATTGCCAATTTCCTTAAATACCTGTACAAACGACAATATTAGAGGCAACCTTGAAATTC
This sequence comes from Picea engelmannii, assembly GCA_009831015.1. Taxonomy (NCBI): domain Eukaryota; kingdom Viridiplantae; phylum Streptophyta; class Pinopsida; order Pinales; family Pinaceae; genus Picea; species Picea engelmannii. Next base: position 484,536 of record ML776647.1, read on the forward strand.
TAATCGACACTAGGAGAATATCCACGCAAGTTGACTAAGCATCCAAGTCTACATGTTATTTCTTTAAGAACAAAGTTCAAGAACCCCACCTCCAAAGTTGGTGTGGAATTTTCTCTAATTCTTCTACCATCCTAAACACCCAAACCAACCAACCTTTTACCAGAATCATGGTTTGATGGGAGCACCCCAAAAAATGTTCAAAGTTGAACTTTATCCAATCCTTTGGTTCCTCATTGCTCATCTTTTTTCTTGAAAAATTCCCTAACAACACCCAATCCCCCATATCCATTATATCATTAAGTTTGGTTTTACCTCCCAAGTTTAGGATAATAGAATACAATACCTTTTTAATGCACTTACGCCTTTTGAATTTCCTTGAACCCTTTAGAGAATGTAACCCTACAACCTCAGCATCAGAGGATGGGACTCCACTCAAATGCTTCAAAACCAACTTTTCACCATAAACCCTAAATAAAAGAAACCATATTTCTTTTCATCTACACTATAGCATTGGATTTCAAAATCATTACTGACCTCGATCGGTTGATTAATGACATTATAGCTTGTACAAGTTGATTCCTTGTCCTCGCCTAACCAGGGGTTTAAAGTTTGTGAACATGCAAGATCTATTTCATTTCTCTTTGCAAATGGAGTATTTATCATGCAATGATGACCCTAGGGAGGACCAACAAAGGGTCTCGTCACCCCCTCCTTGCTTGGTTTGTGGCCTTGTCACCTTATTTGTTTAGCACCCAAGACAACTCACCTATGATAACCATGGAATGTTCCTCCAATGGGTAACACTCTAAATAATAAAACCTATTGGAATCCAACATTTATCCATATCTACCAAGCACCAGACTACACCAAATTTGTTCTCCTTTCATCGGATCCTTCGAATAGTCTAGGTATTCCTCCTCCATACCCAAAATACAGTCCAAGTCTGAACTTCATGAACCCTTGAGATCGAATTTTACAAGGTTGCATCGACCCTAGTTACATTACTGTGGAAACCCTCTACCACCTCTACACAAATACACACACATGCACAAAATAATAATAATAATAATAATAATAATTTTTATAAACATTACAATAACAATAATAATGACAATAATATAAATTTTAAGTTCACAACCTACCCAAACACCAAGTTGATGTATGATACCTCGTTGTTTGTGGGACAAAGGAGCTACATCAATTATGCACACACACATATACATGTTTGGTAGGTGTGGTGGGATAGTCCTTGAACTCAAGCAAAAAAAAAAATAGTTTTGAATGGGACCTTGGAATTTCTTCCAATAACCAAGAAGAGGATTTGGATCTATACCAAGATCTCGAGATCATTGATACTAGACGAATACAACACTCGATAGTTGTAGGAGACTTCTCCATCATCATATGACATATGAAAATTTTTATAACCAAGGTGGATGGAAATCTAGCCCAGTTCATATCAAGAATAAGGTTGGAGGCTCAAAGACTCACCTTCATTGAATATTGTCATGTGCTTAGGGAATTAAATAAACAAGCAAGCCAATTGGAAAATGGTGCTACGCAGTTGGACATTGGAAATATTCAAATAAAAGGTGGGATCTTCACATATCCCATCCCATAGATTTATATTTTATGGACTATTGCAAGTTTTGTATGCCAAGTGGAGGTATGAAACCAAGGGTGCCAAGGAATTTCAAGTGGAGGTAGGTAATAAATTGGATAGGACAGAACTTAATTCCCCATAGCATCAAAGGACATTCGCACTCACACCATTTGAATGCAAAACAATCGCATATGCCTTAAGCCTTCATATGGAAAATGCAAGTGGAATATTTCTAGAGTGGTGGGAGAATTTCAGTGGGATAATGTTGGAAAGGTGGAGAAATTTCATTATTCGGAGTTTTATAATGGTGCTTTTAAATTTTTGTATGGAGGAATTTATGTCATTTTACAAGGAGTTGCAAACAGAGGAGAGTACATTGGGCCAGTTCCTTGGTTTGTTGATGAGCTCATTGGCAACTATGGAAGCTTGTTGTTGGAGAAACTTGGGCCAACTCCTTGGACTCAAAGCAAGTATGTCATAGAGTTCTTGAATAGTGGTGGTTAATCCCTTCATAACTCCTTAGAAACCATTGATTATGTTGGAGAATAGTCACCCTAGACATTGTGCCTATTATGGAGTACTAGATATTAGGCGTGTGTTTATACCCATTATATCATTAAGTTTGGCTTTACCTCCCAAGTTTAGGCTAATAGAATCATGTACCTTTTTAATGCACTTATGAATTTTGGATTTCCTTGAACCCTCTGGATATTGTAACCCTACAACCTTAGTATTACAGGATGGGACTCTACTCAAATGCTTCAAATCCAACTTTTCACCATATACCTTGAATCAAAGAAACCATCTTTCCTTTCATCTACACTATAGCATTGGATTTCAAACTCATTATTGACCTCGATCATTAGATTAATGACATCATAGCTTGTATACATCAATGCCTCGTCCTTGCTTGACCATGGGTTTAAAGTTTGTGAATCTGCAAGATCTAGTGCATTACTCTTTGTAAATGGAGTAATGTGTGTGAAATGAAGATCCTCAAGAAGACCAACAGGGAGTCTTGTCACCCCCTCCTCACCTGGTCCATGGCCCTGTCACCTTATTTATTCAACACTCGAGCCAAATCACCTATGATAACCATGGTATCGTCCTCTAGTGTGAAATACCCTAAATGATAAAACTATTGAATTCCAACATGTCTCTAGATCTACCAAGCACTGAACTGGACCAAATTTGTTGTCCTTCCATCTGATCCTTTGAATAGTCTAGTTCTTCCTCCTCCATATCTTTACTATAGTCCACATTTGTACTTCCTGAACCTTTGAGACTGAATTTCACCCTACATCAACCCTAGTTACATTCCTGCAGAAACCCTCCATTGCTTGTCTACAAGAAACATCTCAATGTTAACATTGTCATGTGTGTGGGGGTGGGAACAAAAGACAGTTTTGAATGGGGCATTGGAATTGCTTCTAATAACCAAGAAGAGGCTTTGGATCTATACCAAGAGCTCAAGATAATTGATATTAGATGAATCCAATACTTGATAGTTGTAGGAGACTCCTCTCTCATCATATGATATATGAACAATTCTATAACCACAGTGGATGGAAATCTAGCTCAATTCATACAAGAATAAGGTTGGAGGCTCAAAGGATCACCTTGATTGAATATTATCATGTACTCAGTACATTAAATCAACAAGCAAACCAATTGGAAAATGGTGCTACACACTTGGAGGTGGGAAAAATTCAAATAAAATGTGGAATATTCACATCTCCAATCCCATTATTTATATTTTATGGACTATTGAATATTTTGTATGCCAAGTAGAGGTATGAGATCAAGGGTGCCATACAATGTCAAATGGAGGTAGGTAATAAATTAGACAAGATATAACTCAATTCCCCATATAATCAAAGAACATTCACACTCGTACCATTTGAATGTGGAACAATCTCATATGTCCTAAGCCTTCAATATGGGATATGCAAGTGTGTTATTGTTGGAGCAGTGGGAGAATTTCAGTGGAATAATGTTGGAACAATAGAGAAATTTTGTTATTCTCAATTTTATGAATGTGATTTTAAAATTTTGTGTGGAGAAAATTATAACATTTTACAAGGAGTTTCTGAAAAGGAGAGGAAATCAGACCAATTCCTTGGTTTGTTAACATGCTCCTTGGCAACTGTGGAAGCCTATTGTTGAAGGAACTTGGGCCAGCTCCTTGAACTTAGAGAAAGTATGTCATTGAGATATTGAATAGTGGTGTTTAACACCTTTATAAAACCTCATACACCATCTATTATGGGGGAGCATAGTCACCCTAGGCATTGTGCCTATTATGGAGTATTAGATATTATGTGTGTGTTATCCTTTATATCATGTTTTACCTACCAAGTTTAGGCTAATAGAACACATTGTTCCCTCTATATGCCTAGATAATATATGGGACTTTCCACAGATTGTCAAACTTTTCGTGCTTACCCTTGTCCTCATTCCTGGCATCCCATTTCAGTACTAAATTACCCAGCTCAAAATAATTTTCCATGGTTCTCTTGTCAAAAATATTCTTGATGCTTTCTTGGATAACCTGGGTCTGATTATACACTTATTCTCTGGATTGTTGTAGTTGGATCATCTGATTTATTCTCCTTTGGGTATCATTTGGTTCTGCCTGAACCTCTTGCAATAGTTTCATGACAGGAACTCCTAAAGAAGTGGGAAAAACTGCATCAGTGCCATACACCAATTGATATGGGAACATACCAATTGATCTTTTGGTGGTTAACCTGTCAGCCCAGAGTGCATGGACTAGCTTGTTATGCCAGGATTTCTTGTTTTCCTGCAGCATCTTCCTTATGATGTTCACCAAAATTTTATTTGAGGACTCAACCAGCCCATTTCCTTGAGGGTAATAGGTTGTGGAGTGACCCAAATTAATCTGGTACTTGCTGAAAAATTCAATTAGCTTTTTGGATCTGAAGGTTGTTGCATTGTCAGTTATGATCTTCCTAGGACATCCAAAATGAGACAGGATATTAGTTTCAAAAAATTTAATAATGACAGAGTCAGTGGCTTGCATGCAGGGTACAACCTCAATCCACTTTGTGAAATAGTTTGTGGTTGTTAGGATCCACTTATGTTGGCCTAATGACAGGGGATGTATCTTGCCAATAAAATCTAAGCCCCATTGTTGGAATGGAGATTCTACTGAAATAGGTTTGAGGGGCAGGGGAAAAAGTTTCCATTTGCCTTCGAAGAATTGGCACTTGTGGCAGGAGGTTACCTTTTTGTGAACGTCTGCAAACAAGCTTGGCCAGTAAAAACCAGCTCTGAGAATCTTGTTAGTAGTAGTTTTCCAACTTAGATGTCTGCCACAATCACCTTCATGGAAATCCTGCAATACCTTGTCAGCTTCATCTTTTAATAAGCAGTTGAGTAAAATTCCTCCAGGATCTTTCCAATAAAGGTTTTCATCCAAAATACAATATTTCAATGCTTTTAGTTTCAAGAATCTAGCTTTAGTTTTGGTTAGACCATGAGGAGCTTGTAAATTATGTAAAACAAATATGAGGTCTGTGTACCAGGGCGAATTCAAGAATGCCTCTCTGATTTGTGGAATCGCCTACTCTTCCTATTCATCAACAGCAGCTAAGAAATTTATGTCTAGAGCATGAAAATTTGATTCATCCATCAGTTTGGCTAAACCTTGACCCTTGATTAGTTTAGTTGGTTTAATTTCTATGTCATATTCAAGGATCACTGCAATCCTCTTCCCTCTCCTACCATATGGGTTATCCTGGGTCAAGATATCCTTCACCACTGCATTTGGAACATATGCAATAGTGTGAGAATGGAGAATATAAACTCTAAAATATTTTATGGTATTTACCAGGGCAAAAGCTTGTTTCTCCATTATATTGTAGTTCAGCACAGCATCTCTCAACGACTTGCTAAAAAAGGCTATGGGTTATTCATGCCCTTCACTGTTTTTCTGCAATAGTATTGTTGCAATGGTGTGTTCAGACACAAAAGAGAACAAATAGAAGTCTTTAGTGTAATCTGGACTGATCAAAACCGGGGCTTGGGTAAGTGCATGCTTTACTTGCTCAAATGATTGTTTATATTCGGTGTTCCATCTTATTTTGGTATCTTTTTTTAGCATATTTGTGATGTTCCTAAGGATTTCTGCCAAATTGGGTATGAATCTTCTCAAAAAAAATATTTTACCAATGAATGATTGCAATTCTTTGATGTTCCTAGGGTGGTCTAATTTTTGGATAGCTTCTATTCTGCTAGGTTCTATTTTAATTCCATCTTTAGAGATTATGTGCCCCAACAGCTTGCCTTCTTCCAAACCAAAAAGAGTTTTCTTGGGATTTAAAGAAATCCCAAACTTTCTGCACTTCTCAAACACTCATCTGAGATGTTGTAAATGTTCCTCATTTGATTTGGAGTAGATAGTAACATCATCCAAATATATGACTATAAACCTACCAAGCTCATCCACAAAGGAAATGTCCATTTCCCTCTGGAAAGTAGCACCAGCATTCATCAAACCAAAGAGAATTTTCACATACATGAAAGTTCCCCAGGGTGTGGTGAAAGTTGTTTTCTCCTGGTCATCTGGGTGGACAAGGACTTGGTTATAGCTCGAAAAAACATCTAGTAAAGAAATCCTACTAGCCCCCACTACCTTTTGTAAGATGTGATCCATTTTAGGTAGAGGGTAGTTATCTTTGAGGGAAACCTTGTTGAGGTTCCTGAAATCAATGCAAAGCCTGATTTCACCAGTCTTCTTTATGGTAGGAACAATATTGGAAACCCATTTTGAAAATCTTAAGGGGGCATCATACATATTTTTTATTTCTTTTTCTATCAAGGGTAGTAACTTTGGATTAATTCTCCTAAGTTTATGTCCGAAATGTTTATTAAATCCTCATAACCCCAAGCAAAGACATCTACAAATTCTTTGCACAGATCGATATACTTCTGCTTTTGCTCTAGAGGTAACGATTTAGATAGTTTGATCATTTTGGGTTTTTCTTCTGTTCCTATATTACATTCCTTGACTTCTCTGCCAGCGAGTTCTATCTTTGGCTTTTTTGCTACATCGTTGAAATCAAACAGGTCTTCTAAAGGAACTAACCCTCTAGGTAAAATGTTATTCTTCAATTGTAAAATGTCTGATTCTTCATCTTTTTCATTTATTTCATCTGAATCTACTTTATTTACACTAACATTTTCTAAATCTGATTTATCTACACTATCATCATCGTTATCCAAATCAATATTTGTACACTCAAAATCATTCTTAGACTGCAAGAAATCTTCAGTTTGTTCATCGTTGCCAAATACATGCCAGTACCTAATGTTATCTGGAACAGTCCGTCTGCACTTCACATTTACTGTGTATTGGCTATTTGGTTTGAAAGGTATTTTGCATGTGGCTACCGAAGTAGCCAATCCATCTGCTAATATGTTCTGGCCTATGGGCATTACCTGCAAGTCAACTTTAGTGAAACATTGTAGAAAATCTAACACAACATTTCTATAAGCCTCGAGTCTAATATGCTGTGCAAAATACTCACCTTTAATTTGTTTGAAAACCAGTTCAGAGTCACCTCTTACCATAATCCTTTTGGCGCCATGTTTCTTTAACAGCTTCAGGTCAAGCATCAATGCTTCATACTCAGCTATGTTATTGGTGCAATGAAAATTTAATTTGTAGGAGTGACTTTCTGAGTTCCTGGATTTATGATTATGTATCCACACCCCAGCTCCAGCTCCCTCTTTACTCATAGCTCCATCGAAATCCATACTCTAGAGAGATTCTGGTGTTTCATCACTTTATGTTGTCATAGCTTTACTTTCCTCAGTGACTGCTTGATTCTCCTTAGGACTAGATGCATCATCTTCTAAATTTTCTATTTGACTGTCTAAGTCACCATCATTGTACAATATAAATGAATCCATATCAGAGTGGACAGAGTATAATGGATAGTTGTGTGTTTTTTCCTGACTGTTGACCATATATTTCATCAGAGTCTCTCTATACACTCTTCTATGTTGTCCAAATATCGGGATGGTAGCATAAGACATATCTAACTGCAAAGTGCCCTTCAACTAAGCTCCCCAAGATCTGGACAGAAACATACCATATTTCGGAGGAATGTCTGCATCCACAATATCCTTCACCATGCTTTTTGCAGGGATTTGAGCCAGGGTGATACACAAATCTTTAATTAGCCCTATACATTTGGCCTTGCTAGAGTCAAAATAATGCAAGTCCTTGTAGGTTCTGGTGACATCAAGCCCCAACTTCTCCATTATAGCTTTGGGCATCAGATTGTGAGAGGTGCCTGAATCAAGCATAGCGTTGTGTAAGGTATTGTCATGGATATTCAGGCTGATGTAGAAAGGAGGTACAGAACTATTATCAGTTTGTCCATCAACTTCAGGACCGAACAGCAACTTGGGTTGATCATCAGTAAGATTTACACTGTCTGTGTCTGTTCCTAATCCGATGTTTAAATATTTCATGCCTACTCTTGGTTAAATGCTTAATGTTTTGATCACTTGGGCCCTGTAAGTATTTTTGTTCATTAGCTCAATTAAAGGAATAGGAAACTTTAATTTGGCTCATTCACCCTCCAAGCTTAAAGTAGTAGGAGTTCTGCTTTGGCTTTGAGAATCGGGTTTTTCGACCACAGTTTTCTGTGTAGAAATACTTGGTCGACTTGTGGATGCAACTTGAGTCTGATCCGGTCTTGGTAAAGTTTCAGAAATCTTCCTTGCAAGGGTCTTTGCATTCTTCTTTTCAGAACCTTTCTTAGGGGAAATGTCAGAGGTTTTCTTTGTTTCGGCAGCTTTCTTAGTTTGGAGGTCGTTAGACTTCCTGCTTCTTAAATTGTATTGTTTGTGGACCTCCATTATGGCATTTTCAAAGGCCTATTTTTCAGATTCTTCCTCTTCTTCATCCACCTTTGTCTGTGAAAGTAGAAACAATTCATGTTCTTCATGTGTGAGAAAAATGTAATCATTGTCATTAACCCCCATAAGGTTTATGTGAGTGTCATCTAACTCCTCAATTATCTCCTTCCCTTCATCCACATAGTTTTCTTGTAGAGGTGGTCTAATCTGCTGATCAGGGCCCCTTGGTTCTCTTTGATCTCTTGGCTCTCTCTGCCTAATTTGGGGAGGATTCCTCCTGAAATTTGGATTTCTGATCTGAGGAGAAGGTTGTTTTTCCCTGGGTGGGTTTTTGTCAGTGATGGTTATCCTTTCCATCATTCTCTCCATAGCTTTGACTATGTAATCTAGTTTAGCATCTGAAGAATAAGTGGAAGGCTCTTCTTTGATTGTAACAGTTGTCTTTGTCCTTTGCCTGTCTCTACTGGCTAAGATATTTTCTTATAAGCTTACTGCACTTTTCTGCATGTCTTCTAGGGTGACAGAATTCCTTTCCCTTAGTTGGTATGAGATATCAGCATCAAACCCATCGGGGAACTTGATTAAAGACAAACCTTGAGGAGGCTTAATATCAACTGGAATTGCGTTATAAATATTGTTGAAACGAATACAGTAATCTTGCACTGTTTCTCGTTGATTCCTTTTGATATTTTCATATTCTGATAAGATTTGGAGAGGGTTTTTATTCACCTCCCATATGTCGAGAAAAGTCTGGTGGAAAACAAAAATGTCAGTGACGGTAGTGGGACGTAAAGCTTTGAACCACTTTTTGACTTCTCCTGTTAAACTTTGTGCAAAAAGTCTCATCTGAACGTTTGTCTCATCGATTTCCTGCAAATCAAAGTAATCATTCATTTTATCAATGTGTTGTTGTGCATTAAGAGGTCTGGTACTATCGTACTGAGGAAGTCTGGTTTGATAGTCCTGGGGCATCGCATGTAAAGGAGAAACCAGCACCAAAGGAGCATATCTTGTTGCCATGATTAGTGGAGGAGGTTGAACAACAACCTGTGTGATTGGAGGAGAAGTGACAGAAGAGGTAGAGGAGGTTGGACTGGGAGATGTAGAATGAACTATTTGATGTTTGATGGAAGTTGTAGCAATGATCAGGGAAAAAAGTTCTATTGGTTGCTGAAAGTGAGCTTTATATAAATCTTGATCAATATTTGCTACTAAATCTTCTAACTTATCAAATTCTTGAAGAAATTGTTGATCAAAATCTGCTCTGGGAGAAAGTATTTCAGGGGTCCTGGGTTGTAGGATGGTTTGATCTAGGACTGTTTCACTTACAAAGCTGTCGGGTTTGGTTCTAAAAAGGATTTGTTCAAAGGATATGTCAAAATCAAGATCTTGGATGGCAACAAGCTTCTCTGGAAAAGAAGTGGACCTATGAAGAGGACTGTGACTCCTGGAACCCTCTACAGTGTTTCTCTTTCTGAGTAATTTTTTTGGGTCGTCTACTGTTGTTGCAGGTTCTGGATCAGGGTGAGCTCTGGTGTAGCTTCTCTTAGGAGCTAGAATTTTAATTTTAAGAAACCTAAACTAATATATACAAACTTTAACAACCTCTGAACATTATCTCTTTGTAAGTTAGATTTGATGATTTGTTCAGAAATAAAGTTTTCTTTATCTAGGGAAAAGAAATCGTAGGATGGAAAGTTTGTTCAATTCCCCAGTATGGTCACCACTATGTTAGCACTCTGTAAATTCCCAGAGGTTCTCAGGAGGTAGAAGAAATTTAATAGATTTAACTTACCCAGCCACTTTGAAACTGAGATCTAGCCCTACCAGTTTCAAAGAGGGATCTCTCTGCAAGATTTAGATATGTTTGGGTTTTAGATATTAGGCTAGTTAAATTAATAGAAATGTGTTGTTTGTTTTATAAAGATGGCTGAAATATTACTCACGCATCCATTGGTCTATGGGGTATCTGTTAAGGTTTGAGATCAGAGAACATATTTTATTGGGTTTCTTCACAGGGCAGGATAATGCAAATGTTGGATCCTTTAGATTTAAAGTGATGAAAAGCAGAAACAGGAGAGATAGTCAATCACAATAAAGAAGCATTTAAGAATTTCTTTACCACAATATCAGAAGAAAAACATTCAGATCTTTAAAATCCAGAAACAGAGTATTCGAGATAAATTATGCACTTGAACTTCTTTTAAATGATCAGAGACAGAAAAAAAAAATGATAACAAAGTAAGATAAACATTAAGCAAAGGGAAATAACATCACCAACATCAACACGCAGGAATCATGTGAATCATCCCTTTTATTACCGGTAGATCTCTTCAAAAAGATTACATGTTACAACTTGCTTGGGCATAAAGATCAACCCTCAATAATTCAAAGTCTGAAGTATTTATTGAAAAATTACAATTGATCCTATCATTAATGATCATGATATGGTGGAGATAAAATCTAACTAACTAGATTACATTTTACAAAAAGATAGGAATTCTAAATGATCCTCGAATCCTTGGTGTTGATCCTGAGGAAGGTGGTTGGTATTTCATCTTGACTTGACTGTGTCATGTTCACATGTTGACTCATATTTTACACATCATCTCTTACTCGATCAAAGCATACAGGTCATCCCATATATTTTGACTAGGGATGGTGACTTTGAGTAATCTTCAACACACTTCATCCATTTCTGTATACTTAGCGAAGGTGGGCTTGGTGATGAAAATGTACTTGATTGTGTGTTGTATACTGAGGTCCAACTGCAAAGTCTCCAAGAACGCCTTGTCAGTAATGTTGCCCTGTATACCGACAAACTTTGAGCCATCCTTTGCCACTGTGATGATTTTTTGTTTGTAATCAGAGAGTGTGATCTGCTTATCATTGATTACCAGTACACTCAGAAGACCTTTCTTGTGTAAAGCATCAATCTTGCCAAAGAACCTTTGCAATCGAACATTCATTGACTGGGTCTTCTCTTCGAGTTGATGTATTAATCCCCTCTTGGTCAGAACTTTCTTAACCTCCAGGATAGTTTCTGTCTTATCCTCAATCTCCAAAGCCTCCAACTCATCTTTTGTCTTAAAATTTAAAAACCCAATGATCTCATTTGCCTCTGTAGGCATTTCTCCCAGTTCTCCCCTTATCCTGTCAATGGCTTGTTTGGATCTTTGTACCAGATCATGCTGCTCAAACATAATCTGTATGAGTGGAAAAATCTCTATCATGGATTTGCAGATGTCCATCCAAATATTTTCCTTGGCCTCTGAAAGTGTTTGGCCATGACTTTTTCTTTCTGTAGCTTCTACAATTATGGCTTGCATCTTTGTGTTGTATGCATCTATGTATTGTAACTGGACTGGAAAGTGGACTTAAGCTATTGAAGGTTATTGATCTCATCATGCAATCTTTTGATTTCTTGTTCCTGCAGAGACATGTCTTCCATGGACTTTGCTAATTTTTCTGAGGCATCTGTGGTTGTTACTGAGGTTGTTGTTGTTGTGTTGGTACCTATGATGGGAAATGCATTCAATGGTATGACTACCATCGGCACATTCTGCTCCTTTTCTTTAACTAACATTTCCATCTCAGCTTCCATTTCTTTAATCTGAGCATTATGCTCCATGATCAACTTCAACATTTCCTCTTTATGGCCTTCAATCTCATCCATTTCTTTAGCATGTGGGTCTTCTGTAGCAGAAATTTTCAATTGTTTCCTCATGGAGGCTATGTCAGTGTTCTTCCTTTTGATGAGATCTTTTGTTGCTTTGACATTGGATGGATCATATCCAATTTTGAGTACCAGTTCTTCCAGATATTTTATCTTGTTATACTTTGCCAAAGAAGAGACCTTTTCCAGCTTCAGCTAAGTCTGGACATTGTTCAAGGAAACCTGCAACTTTCCAGCAGTCGTGGAGGTGTTGGCCAGGGTGGAGAAAATAATTTCTCTAGTCTGTCTATGTAGATCCATCTGATCAGTTGGGTGCACTTCTGTAGCATCAAACTCAAACGTTGACCTTTTATAATCAGAAATTGTTTTGGGTTGAGGTACATGTGCCTGCAAGAATGCCATGTGCATTCTCCCCTTATATGTATCAAAAGCAGAGAGAAACCTATGTTGAGTTGTAGATGTCTGCTTTCATAATTGAGCATAGGTACTATTTGTCAACATCTCATTTTTCTTCTTGATTAAGTTATATTTCTCAAAAAGGTTGAGTCCCGCAGGCTCCTGTGAAGATTTGGTTGTCAATGTTGTATTAGTCTGCTTCTTCGACAAGGAAGTGGACCTCATTTGTTGGCTTCCTAAGGAAAATAGTGAATGCTCTCCTTCCATTAATGTGGTGGACTGAGTCTCTTCTCCTCCAGACATCTCAAGTGTATGACTGGTATTGGGCCTCTTTCTGTAAACCTGGAAATCTTCTGTCGAGACTTCAGTGACTAAAGGAGAAACTTCCTTTCTAGGCCTCTTCTCTACTGGTACCTGTGGAGTAGTAGTCTGTGAAATACTGGCTGGGGGAGGTTGTTGTTCCGTGTCTTGCAGAGTGTTTTCCTCCCACTCTATCTGGTTCATGAACTTCTCCACTTCTGGTTTTGGCACATGAGCATAAGGGGAAATTATGTTCTTCAATCTAGTTTCGGCAACAATTCCACAGGGATCATAGTGACAAGGAAAATTGAGACTGAACTTCATTTATTTTAATAGTTTGTTGGCCTCTTCCCATGTAGCTTGGTTGTTACAGATAAAAGATTCAATATGTCCCTTGATCCTCGACTGTTGTTTCTTCTTAAAAGCCACAAAATGAATGTCGTCTGAATTAATCATCTACCTGATATATTCCAGATCAAATATCCTGATAGGAAAGTATCTAGGAAGCTTGTAAGGGGCCAGCTCACATCCATAGACTCTGATCTCTGTGTGGTCCTGGTATAGATATGAGTCCCCAGTCTTTGCGAGGTCTGAGAGATGTAGAATTCTTTGGATTTCCTCGTTTATCCTAGGTTTTGTTCGTCCACTAAGCATGCTTACCACTGGGTGGTAAAACAGGTCTATGAATTGCTTGAAATTGAACTCTGGTGAGTTCTTTCTCAGTAATGATGTCCAGGATGTAACAGGTTGTGGTTTTCCATCTTGGTCTAGCTTCTACAGGGAGAAGGAGAACTTCTCTTCTTGGAAAAAGATGAACATGTACACCAGTATCGAAGAATACCGGAACATGCCTTCTGTAGGAAATTTGAACGGTTTCTCGTGAATGTTGTTGGCCAAGAACTGGCTATAGTCGAATTGGATAGTGGCCCTTTCCTCATTTGAGAAAGTGGATAGAAAACCTAGAATGGGCTCATCTACCCACTCATATGAGTAGTATCCTAAAAGACGACATAGAGAGGAGATAATTTGATTTCCTTTAGTTGAGAAAATGGATGAATGGTACGGGGCGTTCACTTTGGGTAATTGATCATTTTTAGGGAGAAAGAGCTCAAATATTTGAGCTCTCTGAGGGAAACACATCTTCTGGTACAGCTCAGTCAAAATCTCAATGGAAAAAGGTGAAAGGGAGTCGACTCTGGGGATTTGCATTATCTGGTTGATTGTCTCAAGGGTAATGGTGAAAAGAGTTTCACCAGATGATGAAACAATGGCTCTATGTCTAGGAAAATAGTGCACTTGGAATTTCAGAGCGAACTCGGGAAAATGGTAAATATGAGGGAAGAGGTACAGTGGGAGATTGGACTCCCAGAGCCCAATCTCATCCCTTTGATCCAGAAATGTATCTTTGAGCCAGAAGTGCAATTCGAAGAAGTCAAATTCTCACTCCAGCTCTGCAATTAAGTGGTCTTTGTCGACTAACGGAATTCGATCTAGATCAATAGGAGGGGGGAGAAAGGAATTTTCTTCAATCTCTGTGGATTTGGATTTGGGAGCCATTGGCTCGACTGATTACCTGCAAATTGAAAAATGTGTTAGTTGTGTTTACCAGGCGTTAATGGTGGACGTCGATTGAAGAGAACAGTGAACAAGTGGCTTTGGTTGCATCTAGATTGTGAACAGTGCGACAATGGTGAGAAACGGGCTTAAAAGGATGAACGAATGTCCATTGGGAAATGGATGACGAGTCGGTCGGCTAACAATCATGGTCTCCCACATAAATTTTCCAACGGGTATTTCAGGGATGAGGTGGAGGGTAATGAGTGGATGACAAGTGGATGGGATATGACAGGTGATAGGTGAACAGGGAAAGGTACGTTGGCAGAGTAGTGGAAAATGACGTATAAGCGAGGGTAGTGGGGTGTGACGTCGGAGTGCAGAGGCGATATAGGTATGCGGTTTGGTGGCTTGCTCAGAGGAGGGGGGTAGGCAATAAGTGGTATAGAGGAGGGGGGGGGGGGGTTCGAGTTAACAAGATTTTGCCATGTTAGGAGGGGCCCGCCTGGGAAAAACTACTTGCTCGGACCCCCCCCCCCCATTGTTAAAGGTAGACCGGTCGGGGGGGTCTGATATCTTTTGTCAACCGTAGATTTGACCACCCCTTTTTCAGCCGTGGATCTAAGCGCGCTCTTTAGTACAAACCGCCAATCATTCTATATCGCTAGAAACTTAGGATAGCGCTCTTTTTATAGGTTTTTTGCTGCTCCTATTCCTTATTCTGTCACCAAGGCATCAGAAAAACTTCATTTTGATTCAAGTCAAAGGCATAACATCAGCCTTTCACCAATTTTATTGAAAAAATACATTCTAACCTATATCCTACTCTAATCGCCTAGAAAAATTAACCCGGATTAGACTGTTGGGATAAATAATTACTCTAACCTAGGACATTTGACCAAGTTTAAAATGTTTGATCAAACTTATTCACTAACCTATCTAACTTGGCTAAGATTAAACTGTTTATCCAGGTTTATTCACTACCCTATATGCAAAAATTCAAAGAAATTGAACATGATTAGACAGTATGAATCAAGCTATGTTTATTGCATGGGGTTCCATCATTTTTCTTTTCATACCCTCTTTTATTCTTTTTCTATTTTTATTCTTTTCTTTTTCTTTTCTTTTTCTTTTCTTTTTCTCTTTTCTTTTTCTTTCTTTTCTTTTCTTTTCCTTTCTTTTGTAAATCATTTGCAGGATGAAATATTATTTACATCAACAAAAATACAATAAGAGTGAAAATTTCCAGTCACCAGTTAATCCTATGAAACATAGGGTTATAACACCCTATAGAAAATGTAACCCTACAACCTCAATATTAGAGGATGGGACTCTGCTCAAATGCTTCAAATCCAACTTTTCACCAATAAACCCTAAATCATAGAAATCGTCTTTCCTTTCATCTACATTATCGCGTTGGATTTTAAAATCGTTACTAACCTCGATCATTGAATTAACGACATCATAGCTTGTACACAGTAATCTCTCATCCTTGCCTGAATAAGGGTTTAAAGTATGTGAATCTACAAGATTTGGTTCATTACTCTCTGCAAATGAAGTATCGCTCATGCAATGACGACCCTCGGGAGGACCAACAACGGGTCTCCTTACCCCCTCCTTGTTTGGTTTGTGGCCCTATCACCTTGTCATTCCACACTTGAGCTGAATTACCCATGATAACCATGGTATCCTCCTCCAGTAGGTGAGACACTAAATGATAAAACCTAATGGAATCCAACATGTCTCCAGATCTACCGAGCACTAGACTAGACCAAATTTGTTGTCCTTCCATTGATCCTCCAGATAGTCCGGGTCTTCTTCCTCCATACCTAGACTATAGTCCACATCTTTTATATATGTATGTACATACATGACGTAGATATGTATGTACACAAACCACACACGCAAAATAATGATGATAATAATAATATTTTTTATAAATATTACAATAATAATAATTATAACGATAATAATCTAACTTTTAAGTTCACATCCTAGCCAAACACTAAATTGATATATGAGACCTCATTTTTTGAGTGACAAAGGACCCAAACACACACACACACACACAACGTTGGTAGGTGCGATGGGATAGTCCTTGATCTTGAGGGGAAAACAGAAGATAGTTTTGAATGGGGCCTTGGAATTGCTTCTAATAACCAAGCAAAGGCTTTGGATCTATACCAAGAGCTCAAGATCATTGATACTAGATGAATCTAACACTTGATAGTTGTAGGAGACTCCTCTCTCATTATACGACATATGAACAATTATATAACCACAATGGATGGAAATCTAGCTCGGTTCATATCAAGAATAAGGTTGGAGGCTCAAAGACTCGCCTTGATTGAATATTATCATGTGCTCAGTCCATTAAATCAACAAGAAAACCAATTGGAAAATGATGTTGTGCACTTGAAGGTTGGAATAATTCAAATAAAAGGTGGGATCTTCACATCTTCAATCCCATATATTTATATTTAATGGACTATTGAAAGTTTTGTATGCCAAGTATAGGTATGAAAGCAAGGGCGCTATCCAATGTCAAGTGGAGGTAGGTAATAAATTGGATAGGATGGAACTTAATTCCCCATGGAATCAAATGACATTCACACTCATACCATTTGAATGTGAAATAGTCTCATATGCCACGATCCTTCAATATGGTAGATGCAAGTGGGATATTGTTGGAGCAGTGGGAGAATTTCAGTGGGATAATGTTGGAATGGTGGAGAATTTTTTTTATTTTGAGTTTTATGATTGTGCATTTTAATTTTTGGTTTGGGGAATTTGTGTCATTTTACAAGTAGTTTCAAACAAAGGAGAGGGAATTAGGCTAGTTCCTTGGTTTGTTGACGATGTCCTTGGAAAACTATGGAAACCTATTGTTGGAGGAATTTGGGCCAACTCCTTGGAATCAAAGGAAGTGTGTCGTTGAGCTCTTGAATAGTGGTGGTTAACCCCTTCGTAACACCTCAAACATCGTTGATTATGTGGGATCATAGTCACCCTAGACATTGTGCCTATTGTAGAATACTAGATAACAGACGTGTTCTAAGGAGACTTAAGAGATAGCTTGTCGAAAACCAATCTTCCATAACAGATTTTTTGGATTTGGTGAGCCACCAAAAGAAACTAATTGACCAACTGGAGGAAGAATACAATAGACCTTATCAATTGTTAATAAATTTGGAAAGAAGCCTCAGTCAGAGGCTTCTAAGATAATTTCCATGGGCTCAACACTAGAGGAAATCATATAAGAATTGTCAGTTTAGCAAGGGATTGGGAATGCAAAGGAACCAACAGAAGAAGTGAACAATCACCTTTAGGAGACCCAGAATGATGCCCACGATGGGCATGATTTCAATTAGAATAATATTTTTAGCACATATTACAAAATAATTTTGTTGTTGGGGGGATTTATTAGCATAAACACCTGCAAACTTCAATATATTTCCTTAGGAAATAATAGAACTATAGTCATAGTAGTAAGCTCGGTTCAATTTTGTTCTTAGAATTGGAAGCATATGAGAACCCTCTTTTTTGTATTATTAGGTTGTACAGTGCGACTACAACATTGTTTTAATACAAATTTACCCATTTTTTATGTGTAAATTGCCGTGGATATTCCACTGGAATAGTTTGTCCCAACAGATCTTACAATATTCATAAATCTTAGACTATGCAAACTAATGTTCCTTATATTTCAGATTAATTACTACTAGCTTAATGCTCGGATTTATAAAAATAATTGAATACGGAAATGAAAGAACAAGTAAATATACACACCATCCACATAATTGAACACAATATGTGTCCTAGGAAACCCAATACCGGAGAAAACCTAGCTAGAAGGTGAGGCCTATGTTATTCTCTCCTTTCTTCAATAATGAAAACAAAGTACAAAGAATGGGGGGCACTCACTATGGATTTTCCTATGACTATGTGGCCTAAATGGATACTACAGGCTCTTCTTCCTACCTTTGTTATGCTCTCAAATCCCACTTCTTGGATGCTCTGCTCAACTATGGAACAAGTACAATACAAAAGAATGGAACCCCTTCTCCTCCTAGTAACCTAATATTTAACATAGGACGATAGTCGTCTAGGGTTAGGGTTTTGACTTCATCAACCCTCAATTAGTGATAAGGCTTGAACCTTTTAGAATCTTATTCAAATTCCACATGTGGCTAGCCTCATATATGTGAGCAATGGAGGTTGACGTGGCATCCACTTGTACCATAGTGGTCAACAAGGTAGGTCAACTTGCAGGAGGCATAACTTTCACATACAAGCTCTGATTGAGGTGACTTTTGCACCATTAGAAAGGTCTCTGAGTGTAGAAAATTATTAATGGTGGGCATGAGCTTTGGACATTGTAACCCTAAAAAATGTCATCTAATGCCTCAAAATGGCTCTAAAAGGTTTTGGACCCCAATTTTCCAAATTGGGACCTACCATTAAAATGGCCCTGCAACTCGATTCCTCCAATTTTTTCCACCCATAAAGTCCCAATATAGATGAAAAATTATATTATGATCCAATTCAAATCAATTTTAGTCATATATTTTTTCCCCACGAAAAAAAAAAAAAAAAGAAAAAAAAAAAACGTATCTTCTATTTGAGAAAAATAGAAGGTACAATCCTTAGGTGCATAGGTGCATTACATCAAGAGCAGCATAACACATGCTTAGAAACAGTACTGTCATAATCACTAAACAAGGAGTCAACTAAAAAGAGACTCATGGACATAAGGCTAATCAGTGCACAAAAAGATATGCAATGATGCTTGGCACATATAGTGATCAACAAAAAAAACAACATAAAATTACTAATCAGAGAGAAGACCTTCTCTATACGAGAGTAGTCCCTCGACATAAAATTATTCAAGAACAAAGTGATTTCATCTAATAATAAATCATCTTTAGAAAGTGCATCAATTGAAGAATTGTGTTCCCGAAGAACATGGCTAAAGATAAGTTGTGAAAACTAGCAGAAATACCATGCAATTGTTCAACTATGTAAATGAGACCCAAATTTGTGACTTGCACCTCATCCTTCATCCATTCAATAACACGCTTCAAATATCCAAATATTTCCAGATCAAACACTTCTGTATCCATGGCTACCTTTAGTAATGAAAATAGTGCTTTGAATTCTCCCAAGTTATTGGTCCCTTGTCCTAAATTGGTTTGCCTTTTATCATGTACATGTTAGAAAAGTGAAGAATAAAGCTAACACTACAAGTTTTGTCTGACCCCTGATAGACACCATCAAAAAATCCCCAAGAAATGGATTTATTAATCTCCAAATGATTACACAAATGAGAATGAGGTTACTTGTGGTTGATCTTATAACCGTTAAGAAGATCCAAAGCCTACTGAGAATTTTTTATTTTAGGGAACCGATTATCTTAAAAAATGTTGACATTCCTAGCTAACCAAATCCCCCAAATCGCCAAGATCGAAAACACCTTCAGAGAATTCAAGAATGGATGAGTAAAATACTCCTCAAAATAATAAGAGAGTATATCCTTATCCCATAAATGATCAAGACCCGATTGCCTCTCAATTTCCATCTAGACCTGTCGAGAGTAAGAAAAGTCCAAGAATAAATGTTGATTAGATTCATCATTAGATTTACACGGGTAACAAAGTTTTGGGCCATGATTTTTTCAAATTTGTAACATGTCCCACATCAATAATTTCCCCTTCAAAGCTAACCAGAAGAATAATATTCCTTTCAATGAACCCCTAATATTTTAGAGTTTTTTGTACCACCATAGAATTGGATGTTCTCCCAATACCTATAGCGCATGATAGCCTAATGTTGTTGAATATGCACCCCCAACATTGTTAAATTTCCATATTATTTCATCTTCCAAGTCCGAAATGCGAACATGGCTTTTACGCAATTCGGTCGTATAGAGATGTAATATTCCATAAACCAAAAGCTAGATTTTCATCACTAAGTTCGACAGAAATTCATAAAAAAAATCTACAATATTGTTGACACCATTTAAAATCTAATATGGATCATGTGGCGAATGAATAAGTCTTCAAAATCCATTTACTCTTACATAGGAAGGTCACAGGAAAAGATCTTCTCTCAAAAAGTAATTGCTACATTCTTTGCAATGAATACAATTTTTTCCAAATCTATCATATGGAAGAATCAATTGTACTACAATTCAATTAAAAATTATATGTATGAGTGAGCATATAATGAACTCAAAATGAACAAATCATAGTGATTCCATTCATTTTCTACATAACTCAAAATTGAGAGCACATATCACTGTAGAAAATTTGCTTGCCACAAGGGATGGATTTACTACCTACCATAAGCAATGATGGCTTGATTGGTCCACTGTAATTTTTACACTTCAATTAATCATTTATATTATTTATATCAATGAGGCATCAATCATGGATTAATTTATGATATTTATATATATCCCCAATTATTAATGGCTAATGGTGTTCAACATCAAAATACAAAGGACCCTCAATTCAAGCCTCAAGGTACCAAATGGTTAATCATTTTCAAAGTTCCCAACCTATGGTCCTTTCAAAACCAAATCAAGCATGATAGTAATCAAACAGGTAATAACTAGTAGGTTGAAAGGAATAAATAATATATTGAGCATAAATGGTAGGGTATATCGATAAACACTCAATCTACCCATATTGCTTAGATTATATGTATCTAACCACACCCATTCCTTGACAAAGTATCCAAAACAATCACATAATCGTGAATTAGACAACAATTTGATACTAGATCTAGCTTCCAAGACCAACTAGAGATACAAGGGAACAATGTTCCATGCATAAAGTCACTCCATAAGACCGATATCAGAAGTGAGGTTTGATGGGGATGGTAGTTTCCATAGGAATTTGATATGAATAGCCTAGCAATACGAGTGATGCTTTCCAATGGTACAACATAGTAAACGTAAAACATGTTGAAGAAAAAAGGCATCATATAATAGAGAGGAATCACTCACAGTAAAAATATAATATAGGCTTAAAGTATAGTCACAAACTACCACATTTCCACAATTTACAAGATGGTGGACATTGAGGAAAATTGCTTCTAGAAAACGGAGAAAAAAAAAACAATAATTATAAAAGTGATTTGGCACTTCAATTTCCAATTTTAGGGCCAAACAACCATTGCTCTAACTTGTGAAAATCACTCAAACAACCTACAAAACATAAGCACTAATAAAGACAGAAAACAACAACATTGATGGAACAATAACTTCAAACACACTCAATATTATTTTATAGCATATGACCTGTCTTGGAGAACAAACATCATTACCAGATATAATGTAAGCAACACTCATATATAGCAATACCTTCCATGCAAAACAGAATATGGGCCAACATTGCACCTAAACATGGATAGTCGTAAAAATGCCACAATAGTTATTCCACTCAACACATGCACATGCAAGAATCATATGGCTTGCATAGAAAATACAACATAGATGTTGAAAAGCATAATTAGCATAGCGACAGATAGCCTAGAGGTTGGATTTCTCACAACTGGGAGATCAAATTCTACAGATTGGTTTGATGTCATAGTTAACATCACAACTTCTAACCAAAAGCAAAAGTAATAGACATTGGCAGCATAACAGGGACTAGCAACAGTCAAAAGATAACCTAGATGATGGCTTTATCAGATATCTCATGGCGAGAATTCAAATTCTGCATACTATTTCTAGAAAGTCATGTTCAACTTCAATATACAAAAAGTAGTCTCCAAAGAGAGAGAACAAGAGGATCATAAATGCCCTTATATAGTTATACCAAAACCCTCTAACCATAAACAATCTCGCATGAGAATGAGAGTCTTAGACATCTAGTTGTAAGAGATGGGTTGTTTATTCCTGGAAAACTAAATAAATAATCATGTCTATAAATAGAAGTAAATATTGGAGCCATCACAGTGATCCTTACAAGACAAGATTTAGTCCCATTTCATAGAGTCTGGTGCAAAGAATGAGGAGCATATACTTAATTTAAAGATATACATGTAGTATGGGAATAATAAAGTGGACTATTGCATTTATGATGTTATGAAAGTACTATGTTTGAGGGTTTACCAGTCGTTCACACTCAGAGGTTTCTTGCAACTTATTCTCATTTCCAATTTAAGATTAAAACATACATTTGGGAACATTCTAAACAGATACATTATCGCATAGGTCAAATTCTACCATAACAGAGTTATCATTATTGTTGTTAATAGATGCATCAAAGGTAGTTTTATTGACATGAGGATTTGTGGTGGAACTAGCACCTCCCATTCAATGTTATTGATTGATGCCATTCCCACTCCACGCTCTAATGTACAAACAACATTATTATTTAATGTGTGTCTCAAATCTGGTGGCAACCACGTAGGTGTCGATTTTGGTACCCCCGTTGTTATTTCATTCAAAAAATGCAACCCAAACCACTTATCTTTCAATCAAAAAAAAAATTCCACAACGGTTATGGGTTCAATTCCATTGATCCATCGAAAAATATAAATCATATTATGATTTTGGCATATGACTATAAATTAACTCTTTCTTGAAGATTTCACGTACACTACAGTTTCAAACCTTAGCAATCATCATTGAAATGTGTTTTAGGTAATTAGAAACTTAAATGGGATACGCTCCAGATAATTTAGGGTCTTACTTATTACATACATAGCACAAGCTACCAGACAAATTATAATCTGAGTGCAAAAGTAGGGATAATCACAGATAAATAGAGATAAACTTTGACAAAAATAAAACACAACATTCCTCCAAATTTGTTGAAAAAAATATTTTTATAAACCAGAACAGAATTTAAACATAAATGTTCAAATTGGAGACCAATAACCAGTTGAGCGAGCAATTTCCACTCAACCATAGGGAATCCACATTGGATGCCACCCCTTGTCATGTTATGATACCACCAAGATGAACCAGAGATAGAATAACTCTGAAACTCATAGTCAAACCAATGTTTTCTACTGTTGGTTTCTTGATGACAGAGCAACTCTAAGGCACCCACATACCTACCCCACACAACACAAGGAGCACCTCCTTCTTTGTTGCATAGTACCTCAAAAATTACTCCTTCTCGTGCTATTTGGTGTGTGTATAGAAGGTCCAAGATGTTATCTCAAGTTCCAATAGAGTTCTCCATGGTTTCTTGGCTTTTCCTTGAGGTCTACAAGCTTCCATTCATGGCTGGTTTCCTCTATCATGGACTTGGCTTTTCATTTTTCTTGTCTAACCTCTCAAAGCTCTCCTTTTTCTATCTTTTTCTCATAGCCTCCTTCTCTCCATTCGAATTATCCTCGTGCATGATGGTAAGAGAATTCAAACTCAACTTCTCTTCCTAGTTCAAAGAATGTTGGGGAGACAACTTGCTAGATTTTGGGAGTTGTGGCTTAGATTGAGGAATTTGTTTCCTCCACTCCTCTTAACTCCTTTTGGTTTTAAAATTCAAATTTGAAATGGGTGAGGGTTCAAGGTAACATGGGATAGATGTTTTTAGGCATAAACTCCCCTTAGACCCCCCTCACATTTTCCCTCTTGTGGTATCATAGCCCCTATAGGCGCTCAAGCTCAATTAGCCTTAGTCATTTTCTTTAACGACATAAATGAAATACTTACAATATTCAAAAGAGTAAAACCAAGATATTACAAACGATCCTAGAGCAAATGCCACCTCCCTTCAAGATGTATATCAACAACAGAGAACCACCCTTGATACCATACATTTGGATTAGCAACACCTCCTATTTTATTGAGAGTGAAAAATCCAAGCTCTTGGAGCTGAGAGACCAATTCCTCCAGGAGAAAAATGTTATCCCCGCGTCCTAAAGTAACATCCTATCTAATTCTTACTTGTGAACCAGGACCAACCTTCCAAGTCAAAAAGTTCCCTAAAAGTAAGAATGCAAGGGTTAGGGCCCGCCATTGGTTGGAGACATTGACCGTGGATTTCTGCATTTGACGAATATAATCCATAATAGTTCCAGAGGGAACATAATTTTCAACCAAGATACGCCTCCAAAGGATTCACAAAATAATGCAAAACTGTCATACTCAGAATTTTTGGTAGCGCTTTTGAGTTTTCCTGTGTAGAAGTCACTACCAGAAGTTCAATCTTCAAAATTTTGAATAATTTGCTAGATTCACGTCCTTCTCCAAAATTGATTTATTTTGTTGATGCAATCCTTGATAGCATTTGGTACTTACCTTTGAAAATGTTTGTATTGCTCTTCGTAGAACATGTTGAATAGCTTATGCAAGCAACTTGAGGTTGTCCCTCTCTCTATTCCTGAGTTTCTCCAACAACCATTTTTTTTTCAATTTCCAGCCCTATCTAAACAACCTACCATTGTTTTGGTATATATTTTGAGCACAAGTACACAATTTATTATGTTTCTTGGCCAGCTTGTCCTTCTTTTTCATGACCTTCTTATTCTGCTTTATCAACATAGCGTTTTCATGATTGAAGTGCTTGATCAAGCTGCTAAACTTCTTCAACTTTTTCTCAAACTTCCTTATCTTATTGTTCCCTTTGTTGGGGCTTGGTTGTGTCATTGTAACTGGTTCTTGCACTAGCACCTCCCTGTTATGCTCATTCTTGGTTGTGTCTTTGTAACTGGTTCTTATACTAGCACCTCCTTGTTATGCTCATTCTTTTCTGGCTCATAATCTTCACTATCTGAATATGGTAAGTTTAAGATATTCTTACCCTGACTTGGATGAGATGAAACTAAATGTTCCTCTGTAGATATTCCAGGTATTCCATGTACATTTACGTCAATTGGCAGGGAACTTTGAAGTTCCAAATTTCCCAATTCCAAGGATTGATTGAATTCTTCAAGTTCAGGAATACTTTGCTCTGTCTTCATTGCTCTCTTATTCTTCTTCTTTAGCCTATTTGGAATAGGCTTAGGGGACACTGACTCTGTTTTTCCTTCCTCATTCTCTGGAAATGATCATTCTGAATCGTCTTCTATGGTGAGGAATGTGTTCTTCAAAGTAGGGTTTGCAAAATATTTTGCATTTAACCTCAATTTATTAGTTATACGGGTATGTGGCCTTCTAGACATTGTTTCCTCTAGAATTTTTGTGTTTCTTTCTGAGAGGATTTCCCAGATCCATTTTTAATTTTCATAATACTAGAAGGCTTTTCAATGAATGGATCAATAGTAATGGGATCGATAGTAATTATTCTTCTCTTTTTCATGTTATAGACCCTCTTAACTTTAGGAGATGTACTTCTTTGCTCTAGGACAAATTCTGTTGCCTCTTTTGATGTGTTATTTTCTTCAAAGGAAATCTGTCTTGCAGCGCTCCTAGTCATCCTTGTGAGTGTTTTTATTTCTTTTTCTACAAAACAAGACTCGATAACCATATCTCTAGGGTTTTTAAGAATTTTAATTCTTTCAATGGGGGTATCTGCTTCTGTAGCCTGAGGTTTGTAAATTTTTGCTTTAAAGCCAGTCAAGAAATGTTCTCAAGTCATTTGTTTTTTGTTCAACTCCTCCATGATCAACAATTTGATTAAACCTTGATCTATGACACTGTGTTTGGTATTTTTTGGATGAGTTTGAACCCTAGCTGACATTTTTGTTAAGTTTTTTAACAAAAAGAATGGAAGACTTGTTCTACTTTCTCCAGTGAAATGCAGTAAAAATCTCATGTTATACATCAAAGTAATAGTATATCTACCTTCACAAGTAATGTACCTCTTAACCATCTTCAACATTTCACCCCATTCATCCTTGAGCCAGCTCCTTGGAATGTCTTTGCTCCAATCAGGGTTTTGATTCTTTGTCTTTAAAAACTGATTAATTTTTATATGGGTAATGGTTTGGTTCTTAAACAATTTTTCTCCATCTGTAGGTAACTTAGCAGCAGCTGCAATGGATGCCTCTGAAACCTGTAGAGTCAAGCATCCTTCTTTGACCTTGTTGCCATCGAATTTTTCTACAAATGCTCTAGCGACCTCTGGATTAGATCCTTAGATTTTTTCACATGGAGAGAATCAACTAGGCTATTTGAATTGATCAATGAACAAAGCATATGCTTCAAGCATCTCGATGCCTTTTGGTTCCACACATATGACATTTTCTCCTTTACCCATCTCCTATAAACAGCAAATTATGTCTTTCTAACTCGCTTAAGCCGACAATTAGAAGAAATAGTGGATATGGTTACAGTTTAAGGAAAGAAAAGGGCACAACAATTCATCATTTTTAAACACTCCAACCGATATGCATCGAAGTCACATCATGAATGTGCAATCATTACAGTGATTGAGCGATGTGGATAACTAATTTTGAAATTGACAAGCCAAATATCGATGATGATTTGTCGAAGGATATAGATATCAATCTTGGGATGTACCATCGTATGATAAACTTTCAAGTGAATCACCAACCAAGATATGCATGACTTATTCAATATAAATATAACCTTTAATTACCCATTAAACCCTAATGTAGAACTTCCGGTAGTGACAATTCGCTACCGAATGTTCAAAACTTCAACAAAGGTAATGATTTTTTACTTTGTAACTTTGTTGTTGGGAAACCATGATTTTCATAAAACAAACTGACTTTTTGACCTAACTGTGACTCATGGAAGACACCCCTTAAGTCTTATTATAGACTCTTGTTAATTTTGATAATAGACTATACCAAACAAACCAAACTGACTCTGACAGACCATACTAACCCAATAGAACTTTAGAGAAGGTAAGAAAAATTTGCATCACTGTAAATTAGGTGTCAACACTGCCCAACCCAAGGAATGTATTTTAACACACCCGACTCCTTAATACTCTTTAAGGGGTGGAGCATCATAAATTCATTTCTCCTTAACTAACTCGTCTCGAATCATCTCTCTGAGATGATTCATTCTCTTCTACTTGCTCGTAGCTTTCTAACGACTACTACCATATTCTAACTGACCCTTGGTTTATATCTTATGACTTTCCAAATTTCTTCGGGCATTCATTGGTTGAGGGCCACGTGACACCCCCGTGGCTTCACCTCGTTAGTATCATCTCTTGGTTCCTACACCCCGTAGGGAAGGTTCATCCATCAACCAATCTAACGACTGGATTAACCCTCATCTAACACGCAGGCTAGCGGGGAATTCAGAGTTCCTTGCTATCTACGCACAAGACCTCCTGAAGTCTCGAACTTCCGAAGTAACGTAAGCTTGCCATGTGGTTCTGACCTTCAGACCTTTTTGGTCTCTCTTCAATGCTACATCCCAAATCCTCTAGATTCCCGGTCAATTCACCAACCACATTGGCTAGGCGGACACGTACCAGGAACTGACACGTAGGAGGGGACAGGGTGACACGTGTTACATTCTAATGGGCCTATAGGGTATGTGATACACACGAATCTGAATGACACGTGGCACGTCAAGCTAGGGTCCATGTCACCCTGGGTGACGTCACTGCACCACGTCACCCCAGACTAATAGGCTTCTAACATTCCTCAGATCTTAGGGTCGAGATTTGACCACATAGATTTATATATCTATGACTCTTGTTACCTCAGAGTTTCGACATTCGAGAGTTTTTGTGATGAAAACTCCTATTTTCTCCCAAAGTGCCCAATCTCTGGATTAAAGCGGCTAGCGTCACGCGTCCTCGGTATATCGACGGCTAGGAAAGAACCCAAAGGATCCCTCAATCTACGGTTTTGGGTTCTTCGCAGCTCCGTCCTTTAGGTTTTGGATCCCGGTTTAGTTGGTAAGACAGGTTCACCTAACCACCTGGGGAACCGCCTAGCATCGGTTAACCTTACGGGTAACCATAACTCTCAGTCGCCTTCGACTAGTTTATGACTATGAGGGCCAACAATACTCCGAAGTTCTGGACTTTCGGAGCTACGAAGCCAGAAGGACTTAGTTCCCTTAAGCTTAGCCTAAAGTTCCTAGGTATTGTTCATATTGGTCTTCTTGAACACATCTCGTCCGTTCGTCTTCCATACGAAAGGGTGTTCCCTTTTGAGAATTAAATCTCGTTATCCTTCCTGAGATTCATCAAGAAACTGTTAATGGTTTGGGCATGATATCCCGGTCGCACAACAAGGAGTCTGAAGGGGATAGTCTCATTAGACAGACAGGGCCATATTTCCGCAATACTTTCTATTCGGTCATCCTATAGGTTTATGTCCCAAGGCACCATGAACGCTAAGTTGGGGCACATAGACAATTAATCAGAAGCGTAAGTTCACAGAAAGACAAACGCATACACAGAACTTAACCATTTCAATACAGAAACCATCTATAGATATATAAATACACACATGCATCCATTATTCCCAATTCAAAGCACAAAGCATGAAAACAGTTATCAGAACCAGAAGGTGTGATGCGACTAATGGAAGGGGTGTCCATTTCCACCCAACCATAGGCTCAGTCACTCCTAAAGGATTTACCACTGGCCACCCCCGAGCTAGACCACGATGCTTTGAGATTTAATCCTTTGTTTCGTCTCTGTGACAATAGGGACGAAGGTTACTCTCCTCCTCCCCCATGATCTTGGAAACGGTTTTCACTATAGCAAGCAAGGAGGACCGCATGAGTACTTCCTCAGTCACTCAGTAGCCTCATTTATCAGCTTGTATCATAACCCTGTTATCCATTTCCTGCGACCAGAACACGCTCATTTCTGAGTTCTTCCTTGAACCCGAGAGCTTAGTCTCTCGTCTCTACACTCTTCGCAGATATTCCTCTGCCCACCACACCTTCCTTTCTTTCCATCCTCAGCAAGATTGTGTGTGGCTATAATTCTCAGTCTATGGTCAGGTATAAAAACCTTACAGATGGGTGCTCTGCCCCGTCCCCTCATTAACTCTTGAGGAGGTCTTCCTACCTACGATCCTAATTGTAATTCATTCTTAGGTCATAGGATTGTTCTGGTCCTGAGCAATTAAATCCAATAAGGTACAGGTTTGGTGGAGGTTAACTCAACCATTTTTGGTCCCCTTCACCATCTCTTTCATAGAATCTATGGTCTCTCTTAGTATACCCCCCTTCCAGCATTCATGCAACTCTCATCCATTTTCTAGTAATTAACATAATTTACATTCATTGACTTTTATATAAAGGTCCATCAAATCAACATTCACACATATTGAGTTTGCTATAGTCTCTTGGCCAATATAGTTATATTTACAAACTGGGGGAAATAGGGTGTTACATGTACCTCTTCACTGCTCTCATTCCATCAGGTGTTCCATTCATTTATCAAGGTCTCTCTGGCACAGGTAACCATGAATCTCTCTACTAGGAAACTCAAGGGAGCTCATTGCTAGAAAAACTACCAGGAAAACAACAATAATCACTTGTTGTTATAGTGAAACTCACATAGGAGTTCACTATCTAGGCCTGAAAACCTGGCTCTTGAGTATTATGCTCCAAATACGCTCTAGAATTCGCTCTCAATGGTTTCTCCAGCTCCCAGCTATTATTTTCTGGTCTCTGCTTGTTGTTCATGCCATAAACATCGATTGTTTAAAATTGTTGTAACTATCAGTACAAATTTTATTTTGGCTTGATTTCTTGACTCACACACTTCCCAAAGATGATTGTACTCAACCCCCATGCTCCCAATAACTATGGGATGTGACTTCTCACACCCAACCTCTTACATGTATTCAATGATTGGCTTTGGGAAAACTTAACAATAAAATAGAAGGTTCACATGCAAATAGTAATTTTAGGAAGTGGGTTAAATTAATAGACATGGGTAATTTCCCCTTGGACCCCTCTTATACATTCTCTTAGACCCTCCCCTCTTTTTTGGATTAATTGTCCCACATCTCTGTCCATGCCCCCCAGCAGTTGGCATCACATTTTATTATTAAAATTTAGAAATACAATTCGCATATGCATCGCTTGGTCATGGCTACACATTATATCTACATTAAGCATTAATAAAAATAGGGATTATAGTGGGGATGTTACATTCCCCCTCCCTGCAATTGTGCCCCATCCTCGGTGCAAACTATGTCGATATACATGCACAAATTTACATCATAATACTAAAAACTAAAATTTTCGCAATTTTAAAACTCCAACAATAGTTCCAACCAAAATCTCATGTTCCTCTCAACTCGTTGACCCAAGAAATGTACCCCCTTCATCGTGCTTAGTCCATCGGGATGTACCATTCTTTTATCATGGCCCCCCAGTGTAGGTTGGCTAGAACTCTAAGATGTGGTTATGAAACTCTAGATACTCAAAATGGAGTCTTGCATTTGTATATTATGTTTTCTTCAAAATTGTCAAAATTTTGTTGGTATTCTTCCCACATGTTTTCTTCGTGCTCCCATGTAGAATATTTAAGATCGTAGTAGGTCAATTGAACCTTTAGTATCCTTATGGATTTATTCCTAAGCACTTTGATTTTCTGGTCTATGATGTGTATTGGTTCCACCCAGAAATCCCCTTCGTGTTCCATATGGATCACAGGCCAATCAATTATGTGGTTATGCTCAAGAAGACATTTATTTAACAATGACACATGAAATACATTATGCACTCTCATGAATGCAGACAATGCTAGAATGTATGCAACTACCCCTGTCTTTTCTATGATTTCAGAAGGTCCACAATATCTTGTTGCCAACTTTGGGCAACTTCCTAATCTTAGTGAACTTCTTTTCGCCTTCACTTTTAAAAGTGCATGTTCACCCACTTTAAAATATCTGAAAACTCTATTCTTATCTGCATAAATTGTCTTCCTGTCTTGGGAAGCCATTAAATTCTTCATGGTCTTTTCCATTTTCTCTTCCATTTCCTTCAAAATATATAACCCAATAATTTCTCTGTCTACTTGATTATCCCAACTCACTGGTGTGTTACATTTCCTGCCATACAATGCTTCAAACAAAATCATTTTCAATGAGGCTTGATACCCATTATTGTAAGAAAATTCAACTAAATGAATATAATCTTCCCACTTTGATGGTTGGTTCATCACATACATTCTAAGCATGTCTTTGATTATTTTATTAGTCCTCTCTATTTTCCCATCTGACTCTAGGTGACACGTTGTATTGAGATTTAGATTTGTCCCAAAATCTTTGAACAAACCCTTCCAAAAATTGGATGTAAATTTTGGATCTCTATCTGAAACAATTGCCTTAGGCACCCCATGTAACCTAGCAATTTCTTTCATGTAGACTTCTGCAATCTTTTCTACCTTATGTGTTGTCTTCAATAGAATAAAATGTGTTGCCTTAGTTAATTTATCCACCACCACCATGATGGAATCATGTTGCTTCATTGTTCTGGGTAGCTTAGTAATAAAAACTGTGACAATTTCTCACTTCCATTCTGAAATGGGAAATGGTTGCAACAACCCTACTGGATGTCTATGTTTAGTCTTCGCTTTCTGGCACTCTAAACATCTAACTATGTAATTAGCCACTTCCTTCTTCATTCTGGGCAAAAAATATTGGCTTCTTACAACTGCAATTGTTTTATGATATCTTGGGTGCCTACCATACAACATATTGTGCATTTACTTCAACATTGTATTTTTTAGCTCACTGGATTTCGACACATATGCTTTGCCTTTGCACATGAGGATTCCATCCTCTTGCAGCTCATGATATTTAAATTTCTACTGTAAATTTCCTTGTTGTAATATTTCTTTTTTTTCAAATATTGTTGATCTGAATTTACTATTGTAATAATTTTATCTGTTATATGGTCATGTACATGTTAATGGCTGCAATATGCATCTCATAAGCTCTCATGTTGAGTGCATAAACCACTTGATTACCTTCACCTTTGATGTGCTTAGTATCAAATTCATATTCACTCAAGAATTCCAAACATCTAATTTGTCTGGCATTTAATGTGGGTTGTCCAAACAAATGTTTTAGACCACAGTGGTTTGTTCCTAGGTCAAATTTCCTCCCCATGAGGTAATGTCTCCACATTTTTAGTGCATGAATAATAGTTGCTAATTCTAAAACATGGGTGGCATAATTATTCTCATGCTCTTTTAATTTTCTAGACTCATAGCATACCACATGATCTTTTTGTGTGAGGACTCCACCGAGCCCTTCCTCGTATGCATTTGTGCACACCACAAAATCTTTACCCAGATCTACAATATTCAACATTGGCATACTTGTCAAGATGTCTTTCAGTTGCTGAAAGATTTCTTCACACTTGGAATTCCATTCGAAAATCATTCCATTCTTTTACAAAGAAGTAACAGGGGTTGCAATCTTTGAGAATCGTGTTAAGAATCTTTGGCAATAACCAACAAGACCCATGAATGATCTGACCTCTGTGACATTTCTTGGCATTGGCCATACTCTAATGGCCTATATCTTCTCGGGATCAACTGTTATCTCATCTGCTGAAATAATATGACCCAAGTAGTGAATCTTCTTCTGATAAAAGATGCACTTACTTAGCATAACATACAATTTATGCTCTCTTAAAACTTGCAATACCATTCTTAAATGTTGCTCATGTTCCTCCTCTATATTTGAGTAAATGAGTATCATTCAAGAAAAAAATTACAAAATTGTCCAGGTATTCCCCAAACACTCCATTCATCAAGTACATATAAATAGATGGGGAATTTAATAGTCCAAATGGTACTATCATAATTTCACAATGCCTATATCTTGTCCTGAATGTTTCCTTGTTGATGTCTTCTTCCTTTATCCTCACTCGATGATAACCTGATCTCAAGTCAATCTTGGAAAATATTCTTGCACATTTCAGCTGATCAAATAAATCATCAATCTTTGGCAAATGATATTTGATATTTATGGTGACCTTATTCAACTAATTTAAATCAATAAACAACCATAAGATTCCATCTTTTTTCTTTACAAAAAGAAATGGGTCTCCCCAAGGTGAAACACTAGGATGTATATACCCCTTCCTTAACAATTATTCAAGCTACATTTTCAACTCCTTCAACTCTAGTGTGCCCATTCGGTAAGGTTTCTTGGACACTCGGGCAGTTCCTAGCATCAAATCAATAAATCAATGTCTCTCTTTGCTCACAATATTGGGATTTCCCCAAAAACATCTTTAAAATCACTCAATATTGGATGGTCTCCAATACTTGCCACTTTATCTTTGACTGTCTCTTCCATATGGGCTGCAAAATTTGACATCCCTTCCTGAAACTCTTTTTCAACTGCATAGATGAAATTTCTCCAACAACTACAACTCTTGGAATGGCTTGAACCTTGTCTTGCTTCCCTTCTCCATCAAGACATGTGATTGTCTTGTTGTAACAGTCTAGGACAACAAGGTGTTTTTTCCAACAAATACATGTCAACTAGACAATCATAGTGTCACTATTAGAGGTGCCACTATTTGACCATAGTTCTTGAAAAACTTGCAGTAATATCCTGCCAATCCTAAGAATCCTCTAAGTTTCTTCAAGGTTTTGGGAATTGTCCATTCACTTGTATCTTTAATGTTGTTAGGGTCCACTTTTACACCTTCATGAGATACAATATGACCAAAATATTCCAATTCTTGAACCCCAAAGGCACACTTAGAAGGATTTTCATAAAGTCGTTTCTCTTCCAAAAGTTGTAATACTCTATCAGCATGTTGTACATGCTCTTCCCACTATTTGTTGTAGATTAGTTTTTCATAAAAAAGTACTAATTGTTGGGTGTAGGCCTATTTTGAGAATGAAGTCTATTCTAGGTGCAGGCCTATTTTTGAAGAAGGATCTGTTTTGGGGAAAGACCTATTTTTGGAAAGGAAGACCTAATTTTGAAGCATGAGCAACAAGTGGCAAGAACGCAGCATGCAGAAAAAAGAAGGGAAAGCAGGATGCAGAAAAAAGAAGGGAAATCAACATGTAGGAGAAAAAGCAATGTTGCGTGCAGGCAAACAAGCCTAACCGTGATAGGGTTAGGGTTTTTGATAAGGATTGTAACAATTATAGGCATGTAAAATAGTATAAATAAAGGCCTAGGATTTCTAGGAGCGGGGGATGTCAGTTAAGGATAAAGAGGTGTGTATGGGAGATAGAGAGATATCATATCATAATAGAGAGAGTTGATTATCATAATTTTGAGGTATTTTTTATTGTAATAAGTTTGTAGAAGACTCGAGTAAGGTAGACTTTGAGGGTTAGGTCACAGACTGAGGAGCCTGGTGTGATCTACTCTGCCTCACAAAGGGTTCTTCCCTCAAACTTGATTGTATTATCGAAGATGTAATGCGCGCAACGCAAGATTTTGTAGTAGATTAAATAAAAAAGCAAAGAAGCCAAATCTTTGTGCATGTAGCCCCGGGAGGGGTTGAACCATGGTAAACCTTGTGTTCTGTGAGATTGTTAATGAATGTTTACTTTCTGTTAATTATTAGCTTATGAATGAATGGTGAAAATAGATATACCAATGTGCATGCATAGGGTTAAAGGTGAATAAATCATAGAAATACTTGAATCATTAACAATGATAATGCATAAAGAAGAAATAACACAATCCAAAATCCACATTCATTCCTAGACTGCAAACAACTGAGTATTGTAGTCACCCATAAAGCTATCTTGGGTGATACTGCGCTAGGCACCCTGTGCACAGCATTGCCTTTTGGTTTACCAAGAGGGTTGATAGTTTTTTAGGGTTTTTTTGGAAACTTGTTGAGATTTGAATCTGGGTCAGCCCAAGAAGAAGTAAGAGAGATGAAAATCAACAAATGGTTCCATTTTCATGTGGAACTGCACATGATTGAGTGGACAGGATCTGTGGAAGAAACGTGCAGAGAATGAAAGTATAGAAGGGAATGTTCATGCCATGGAATCCAACGAAGGCAAATATTGAAAGATGGTTGAAAACAAAGGAACTTGAGTTTGTGCAGAAGGACAACAAAAACCCTAAGTTGACACCGTGCAAATATCTCAACAAATACATGTTTAGCGACTTGCATGAGGTATTTTTTTGTGATTTCCCACATTTGTTGCAGGAGTGGTTATTGAGGTTAAAATACAACCACCCTACAAATCAATTCAGACAACTAGAGTGGAATCCTGTGGAGATCGCGCGGTCACAGCAAGTTAATAACATATTTACGCACGGTAGATTTATGGTTAGACAATATTGTTGCAGGGTTTATCACCGAATTTGCAGTAGATACTGCGAAGTCTTACACCATAGAAGAGCATGATTTTATAAAAGGACCCAGAGGTATGTACATGAGATCACTGTATACTTCAATCAAGATTTTATTATATGACAACGGTGTGATTACCATGGAATCATACAACTAAGCTTCATTGTGTGCATGGGGCAGGGGGGGAAGCACTGACAAGAGGTTGAGATATGGAAGAGGAGATGGATAAAGGAAAGAAGAAGGAGGCCATGGAACCAATCATGATCGAAGAAGGCCAGATAAAGAAGATAATGGAAAAAGTTGGAAAGACACGCAGTGGAGTACCCTACCAATATAAAATGAATAACAAGAAGAGAACCATAGTCGATAGAGAGGGCTTGGAAAGCGATGAAGAAGAGGTAGAGGATCTTTGGGCTATGGAGCAGAATGAGGAAATCATGCACACAACGTATGAAAGGAAAAAAGGAGGTCCAGGGTCAAGAACAGAAGGCAGAACTCCAATCCAAATCATCGTCAGTGTGGAACCTACAATCCCTCATGTGACTAATACACCAGAAAGAATATCAACGTTTAGACAATCGAATTTTAGTGGAATAAAAGCAACAGGACATGGATCCAATCAAGGAGCATCAACTGGGGGAGCCAGTTTAGGAAGTAATAATCAATTGTCTACACTACACAGAGGCAGTAGTTCAACACGGTTCAAAATGACAGGACATGATCCCACGATTAGATTACCATAATTTCAGCGAGAGGCATCAAAGGACCCTAAAAAATACTTATTCATTATATGGGAAGCAAAGTAGATCACAAATGAGGATACAAAACTCACGCAGTTGGCTATCACACTAAGAGACCACACACTGGATTGGTACATGAGCCTAGATGTAAATAGTCCGCAGGGAGTACCAAAGACTATTGTAGACGTGAAAAAACTATTGGTAAACGAATTTCAGAAACCCAACTTAGAAGACCAGTACATGAATGAAATGATTGAAATCGGGAAAAAAACAGATGAATCTGTTTGGGAGATTTATCAAAGGTTCAAATGTTTGAAAGGTAAGTTGAAATAAGCAACTATTAACATGAAACATAGGCACTTATTTGTGAACTCACTATTACCACACCATAAATACCCGTTAAGACAACAGAAGTTCCAAACTTAGGTAGAGGATCTGCAAACAACCTTACAACTGGAAGAGAACCAATATCAGAATAAATATCCAACAATAGAGGAGTTGAAGGAGGATCTGAAGAATCTAACATATAAGGGCAAAGAGAAAAGAGAATTTGTTTGGTGTATCCTATGCAGGACAGAAGGACACCATAAGAATGAATGTCCAACTTTCACGCAATATATGGCAATAGGTGTACCAAATCCCTTGCCAACAAGAGGACCATGGTGCGAGATTTGTAAGATGCATGGGCATGATCCATATCATTGTCCAATGATGTAGAAGTATAATAAAATACCCAAAAGTTCATATTGCAATTTTTTCAAATGAGTGGGACATGATGATAAGGATTGTAGGATGATGGAGCTGATGAGAGAAAAAAATTTAGATACTTATAGGGTGCAAGAAGAAATGATGACAAGACAAGTTGCACCTCAGTTAATCTAGGTACCACCACCATACAATAATGCGCAGCAGCAATACAACAATGCACAATCACAATACAATAATGCACAACCACAATACAACTCTGTGCAGTATAACCAGGTACCTCAGTACAATGCACCATGAGGAGATTGAGGTGGATACAGAGGTGGAGGAGGAGGCATAGGAGGATTTGAACGAGATAGAGGACCAATAGTTTGCCACAACTGCCAACAACCAGGACATTATGCAAGGGACTACCCACTTCCACCAGCAACATGTATGTATTGTCGCGCAACAGACCATGACACATAAGATTGTCCAACACTCTTGGGAAAGATCCAAGAAAAAAGGAACCAGAAGAACCAGAATGTCCAGTGGATTTCTGCAGAAGCCAGGGATGATGGGAGAAACATCAATATAGTCACTCGAGGAGGAGACAAGACCAAAATTGATGAAACAAAACAAGATCCAACGCAACACCAATGGGTTAATAAAGGAGTTTCTCAAGCAAAATGTTGTGTCTACATCATCTACGCAACGAACTCTGAACTCACCAATGTACAAGATGCCCTCCTTAATGGACCATACCAGTAAAGGACAACCTTTAGAGAAAGTAAGTACCATAAAGACTTTTTTGCAATCATGTGTTGAGTTATTGAAGGATCCACCATCTTTTAAGGTCTTACAAAATCTACTAGAAAGATGCAACACAAAGGTAGAAGGGAAGTTAGAATAGAAAACAGTCAATCATCTCCATACAAGAAGAAGGAAAAGTAGAGAATTCAAACTAAATGCTAATATTGGGGATTTCAACATGCGAGATATGATATTAGACTTAGGCAGTGTATGAGAAAACCCACACTAGGTTATTCACCTGTTTAGTTTAAATTATCAAATCAACACAGAGTGTCACAAATTGGAAGGCTTAAAGGTGTAACAGTAGATTTGTATGGAGTGCGCACTATGCCATATTTTGAAGTAATAGAGATAGTAGATGGCACAACACCTTACCCAACATTTCTTGGATTGGATTGGGAATTTGATAGCCAAGCTATAATAACCTAAAGACAATAAATATGACTTTTGAATTAGGCAAATATAGAGTCATTGCACCATTGGATCCTTCAGAAGGAGAGAGGTCCGTAGAGGCCACTTGTTTGGATCTGGAAGAAATAAACCAGTTGTACAGAACCACCACGCAAGAAGAGGATTATGTTAACCCAACTATATATGGGGTACTCAGCTAGAGAAACATTACATCATGTGCTTCCAACTCAGACACGGGTTTGGAGAATTGGCAACATCGATTACATGAAGTTTCCACAATGAGGTGTGCAAGAATAGATCACGTGGTAAGATGGGATGGTAC
Source organism: Picea engelmannii (assembly GCA_009831015.1). Taxonomy (NCBI): domain Eukaryota; kingdom Viridiplantae; phylum Streptophyta; class Pinopsida; order Pinales; family Pinaceae; genus Picea; species Picea engelmannii. The sequence continues at coordinate 523,089 of ML776647.1, forward strand.
AGAGATAAGAGAACCTCCCAGTTTTCATGGGTTAAATGAATTAGAGGAATTCTTGACAAAATATGAAGAGGAAGTGTTAGAAAATTGGAGGCTCTTAGCCCTAGATATTACACTCAAGGCAACACCTACAAGATGGTGGGGGTTGCACAAGGAAACAATTCAAAACTAGTATCAGTGTAAACGACTATTGCGCATTAGATTTGGCACAAAACATGGGAATAATAAAATGCAGAGGTATCATGGGCAAGGAACACCCGTGGAACACTTGGAGAAGTGCATGACACAATGGAGGATGACACCACCAGAAGAATGGCCTAATCACCTTATCCATACATTGGAAGGGATCCCAGGGAACTGGTACATAGACCAGGAGATGCGCATAGGCACTACAGAATGGACAGGATTACAATAGAATTTTGTAGTAACTTTCTCATTTGAACATGAGAACCCCAACATTGATGTACCACTGAAGCTGATACAGGGAGTGATATTTATCGATGAACCAAAGGTTGAAATCATGACAGAATATCAACAACAGAATAGACAGGCAGTCAAAGATTTACTCTCAGGTTATCATGTCGAAGAAGAAGCACTAGATGAAGATGACCTACGCAACATTCAGATTACATAAATTGAAGGAGAGAGAGAGAGAGGTGGAAGGTCCATCTCTGGAGTCAGAAGTATTTGTTGCACCAATCAAAGTTAAGAAAATCAACATTGGGATGAATGGCAATCCTAAAATGGCAAGTATTGGAGACTATTGGGATCAACAAACATTAGAAAGAATAACAAAGTTATTGCGTGAATACAGTGACCTATTTTGAACAACCTTTACAGAGATGAAAGGCATAGTAGGGGAGCTAGGTGAGATGAAGATACCCCTCAAACCTGAGGCTAGACCTGTCAGACAAAGACCCTCTGAATCTAGTGTATAAGAAGAAAGTGAAAGCAGAAATTGATCGAATGTTGGAAGTTGGTATCATAGAACCAGTAGAGGAATATGAATGGATCAGTCTATGGTAGTCCAAGAAAAGAAACAAGGGGGGATAAGGATTTGTGTAGATCTGCGGAAACTTGATGATGCTTGTTTACATGACCCTTTCCCTACCCCTTTTACAGACAAAGTCTTAGAGAATGTGGGATGCCAGAAAGCATATTCATTTATAGATGGATTCTCAGATTACCATCACATCAAAATAGCTCCAGGGGATAGGTGTAAGACTACTTTTGCTACAGAATGAGGATCCTGCCAATATACAGTCATGCCATTTGGAATAAAGAATGCACCATCCTTATTTTCAAGAGTAGTCACAGCTGCTTTTAAGGAATTCATACATCAGTTTCTAGAAGTATATCTGGATGACTGGACTATATATAGTCTGCTAAAGGACCATGTAGAAGTGTTAAGATCGATGTTGAAAAGATGCAGGCAATGTCAGATGTCATTAAACATCAAGAAATGCATTTTTGGTACACCTTTTGGGATATTGTTGGGACATATAGTGTGTAAACAAGGTTTACTAGTGGACCCTACTAAGATTACAGTCATTGCAAATTTACCACCACCAAATCAGTATGCCAGTTAAGAGAAACACTAGGACATATAGGCTATTACAGGAAGTTTATAAAGGGGTATGCACAAATTACTGTACCAATGGAAAAATTGTTAAAGAAGGACACCAGATTTCAATGGAATGAGGATTGTCAAATAGAGTTGGACACTCTAAAGGAAAATATGGTGACAACACCTATATTAGTATTTCCATATTGGGAAAATACATTTCATGTGCACGTAGATGCATCAATTATAGCACTTGGAGCAATTATGGCACAACCAGGATCAGGGGACTTAGACCATCATATAGCCTTTGCAAGCAAAAACTTGTCAGAATCAGAGCAGAATTACAACACCACCGAAAGAAAAGGCCTAGCTATCGTATATGCACTTCATAAATTCATGCACTATTTACTAGGCAAACACTTTAAAACGTTCACAGACCATTCTGCCCTCAAATATCTAATCAACAAGCCAGTGTTGGGGGGGAGGATATGTAGATGGCTATTATTATTCCAACAATTCGATTTCGAAGTAATAGTCAAACTAGGGAAGATGAACATAGGACCAGATCACCTGTCAAGGGTAACCAATGGAGAAGAACCTACTAATTTGGAAGACAACTTCCATGATGTACAGTTATTTTCAGTACAAATAGTTGATAAATACTTTGTTGATATTATTGAATACTTAAGTACAGGGGTTGCGCCACAAGACTTTAGCACCACGCAATAGAAAAACCTAGTAGTCAAAGATGCAGACTATCAACTCATTGCAGGTCATTTATACAACATGGGCGCAGATAATATTTTGAGAAGGTGTGTGTTGGAACATGAACGACCCAGAATTTTGGCAGAAGCTTAGGAAGGTATAGTTGGAGGATACTATGTAGGCATAGCCACTGCATAAAAGGTATTACGTGTAGGATTATGCTGGCCAACAGTCCACAAAGATGCCAAAGAATACTGCCAAAACTATGATGTATGTCAGAGGGTTGGAAAACCCAAGAGAAGGGATGAGATGCCCCTAAGACCACAACTGACTATGCATGGATTTGAAAAATAGGCAATAGAGTTTGTTGGACCCATTAATCCACAAACAAAAAGGTCAGGCATTAGATATATCATTATTGCGACTGAATACTTAACGAGATGGGCAGAAGCAGCATCAGTCAAAGACGGTAGCGTAGAGACAACAACACACTTCTTGTTTGAGGAAGTGATCACCAGATTTGGATGTTCCAGAATATTGATGAGTGACCAAGGCACTCATTTGATTAACAATACCATCAAGGTGATGTCCGAGGATTTTGAAGTCTATCACCAGAAGAGTACACCATATCATCCTCAGGCATATGGAACAGTAGAAGCTTTCAATAAGATTTTGGAAAATAAATTGACTAAGATTTTCAATGTTAACCTGGATGATTGGCACTTGAAAATACTAGAAGTATTATCGGCATACATGACCACATGCAATAAATTGACAGGACAAACATGATTCAGACTGGTGTATGGGCAGGAAGTAGTGGTGCCATTAGAATTTATGGTACCTAGTCTGCACGTAGCAACAATTACCAACATGATAAAAATAGGCGCAATACAGGAGAGGCTACGCCAACTAATGGAAATGGAAGAGGACAGGATTTTGGCAGGATTTCACCACGAAGTACAAAAAGCAAGGGACAAATCTTGGCATGACAAACATATTAAAAATAAGAGCTTTAAGGAGGGAGACTTAGTTCTTCTCTATGAGAACAAATTTTTGCAACACCCTGGTAAGTTTAGAGTACATTGGTTGGGGCCATATGAAGTAAATACGGTCACAGATGAGGGAATATGTACAACTAAAGGACTTGGGAGGAACATAACTGAAAGGCATGATCAACAGTAGTCGACTGAAACTGTAGAGGGACAGTCGACCTACTAACCCTTAAAAGTTACATCGCAATAAGAAAGTCATGTAAATAGTGTACTATAGTAAATATTAGGACAAAAAAATAATAAAAATAAATCAAAAGTAGAAAAAAGAAGAAAAAGCAAGACAAAAGTAGAAAAACAGGTAAATATCGTGTGCAACAGACAGTGGAATCAACACGACAAAAAGAAAAAGTGACCGCACATAGCATATGGCTGACAGGAATCAAACACAACGCACCAGGGGAAAAGTCACAACAGAAATGTACGACGCACCAAAAAGTTACACCTCACTGCAAAACGGGCAACGTTCGAAAAATCAAAAACCCGTCGTCGTGGTAAAAAGGCGGGAATTGAGCATTTATGAAACTTAATGAAGCATGCTCGACAAGTTTTAATGCATTTTTTACCATCAAAGAAGCATCTCCGAGAAGATTCAGGGCAATTATGATACCCTGTATATAAATAAAACGTGGGTTAAACGATACGTATTGTGAATTTACATACCTGTGAAGTTAAGGAGCGCGAAGAGAGGTGGTGAATAGGTGAGTTCAGAGATTGTAGTAGTCGAAGTTAAACCGGAGAAGGAAGAGGTACCCATGATGGCACCTCCAAAGTTCGGTGCACCGGGCTAAACAACACGAAAAACAGGTAGTAACCATAGGTCACCGCAGAGCCAGAACATGCATTTACACAAACAGAGGGAATTGTCGATGTTGACACAATTCCCTCACCACAGAACGAACTAGTGAGCACCACACTAGTAGAGTTAGAGGGGCATCGACTCACACGATAGTGCATGGGTCCATGACCCATTAACAACAGGCAACCCAAAACAACCTTCCAGGGATGAAGAAACCCACAAAACAAATGGCATCGACAGTGAGAGGACATAATTTGACGGGCCAAGGTCACAACCTATGGTGGGATCCGCACAACAGGAGGAAGTGCAGCTCAAAGATATGATGGGGAAACTAGAGTCAAGTTTATAAGAAAGAGAACCAAAGGTTGGGACATCTAGCGCATCGATACAGAGAAAGGGGAAACAACACATTGCGCAGTTCCCGCGCAAGCAGCACAACACCTCGATCGTTTTGCTACGCATTCCAGATGGGGTGCATGGCATGCCAAGTTTACTGGGTTGCGTTGAAAGGTTACAGTACACAAACCACAATGTGTCTAACACCAGCAAGTTTCCAGAATTAGCACAGCAAGTGTATATGGAGAGCCTGGGCACATGGATGTTAGGAGATATAGTGCTGCAACCAAAGTAGTGGGTGGTAGGCTTGGAAAATACAGGGACTCTTAATTTGTTGGAGATTCCTCACTTCAGAAGGGGGAAATATGTGAACAATTGCATCAAGCAGTTACTGGTGGTCCTCCATGGAGGATTTTTTTGGCTGGACAAACCAGTCTCCATCGATGTCGAACTAGTTTCGTTCATCACAGGACTGCCATCAAATGGCAAGAAGACCACACAATACATGGATGATAAAAACAAGGAAAATGCACTCACAGAAGAGATGAAGAAAACCTATGGGACAAAAAGGGGCTCGCACGACATTGTCATAAAATGGATCAGTGACCCAGCCACCAGGATGGAAACAAAATTGATGGCATGCAAACTCCTTCTAAAATGTCACAAGGAGGAGGTCCCCGCAGGAGTTCTCGCAGTGGCAGCACAATGCGCAAATGACACCGTGCTCAGTTGGGCCCCATACTTATTGAATCTGTTCCTAGACAACTCTAAGAATGTGCAGGACTTGGGAACCAAATTCCACTACTCTTGGCTCATCATACTGATAGCGTTAATTGGATGGAAAGATCCTACCTACTCATATTTTTGTGATAGAGTAGGATGATATCACGCAACACGATACACATTGTTGGGAAGCACTTCTGATTCAAAGCGGAGAAGTGTTAATGCCAACACTTTTGCTTGGCATTTCAGCGATATGCAAGAGAATATAGCCAATACCTAGATAATATCTCCCAAGGTGGTTGCACAGTACCAGGGGATAGCCAACTTTAAGGCTACATGACACAATATGTGGATCCAGGCGTGCAAGGATCCAGACAAATAATGGCTACAAATTTGATTTCACATTGACGTAGAGGAAATTGATAAAAGACTGGCAGGATTACTAGAAGATCCCAGTCATCACCAAGGACATGCCTAAAGGGAAAGAAGTGGAAGTAGGGTCATCCAAGACATCTACAGGGGGAAGTGCCATGACCAAGAAACCAACACAGCAGACGAAGCCTGGTCCAAATACAACGCAACAGAAGAAGGGAAATGCCCCAAAGAAGGATGGGAAGATAGGAAAGAAGGACAATCCCTCCACGCAGGCTGAACAAGGAAGGGCGGACACAACAAAACATGGAACCCCATCAACAACTACTCTGTAAGAGATAGGGCCACCCAAACAGTCTATCATACATACAGGTGGACCACACAAGAAGGCCAAGGCCCACAAACAAATCTCGGAATACACAATCACCGAGGATGATGTTGATCTAGTCGTAGAGAGGGTATAGGACCGTGCAACAGAAGAGTATGAGGAGGCCGAGAACCAAAGAGGGAGGATAAGGAATGAGTTGGATGACATTAAGCAAGTCTTGGAATAGATACAAGCATCCCAACTACAAGAGAGGGGAGAAGAAACGATCCCCCGTGTGACCGAAGCAGGGGACAGAACTACGCAGAACAAGGAAGACACAATCCAACTTGTAGCGCAAGCACGTCCTAGCTTCTAGATAACAACAAATATGTTACAATTCGAGGAGGCCATAACATAAACGCCAATTAAAGACCTGGTGCAAGTACAGTTGGTATTGGCTAAAATACCAACAAAGGAAATGTACAACATACAAGCCAGTGTCACACAAGAAGTGCAATCACGAGCCAGAGCAGATATGACAGAATTGCAAGTCACTAGAGATGGAAAGGATGCACTAGAAATTGTGGTAAAGCAGGTCCAGCTGGAGACTTTGAGGGTTGATTGTAAATCAGGCACAGCATAATTTTGTGGGATTGTTGATTGTAATAAGTTTGTAGAAGAGTTGAGTAAGGTAGACTCTGAGGGTTAGGTCAAAGGCTGAGAAGCCTAGTATGATCTAGTCCGCCTCGCAGAGGGTTCTTACCCTCAATCTTGGTTGCATTACCAAAGATGTAATGTGCGCAGTGCAAGATTTTGCAGTAGATTAAATAAAAGAACAGAGAAGATAAATCTTTGTGGACGTAGCCCTAGGAGGGGCTGAACCACGGTAAACCTTGTGTTCTGTGTGATTGTTAATGAATGTTTACTTTTTGTAAATGATCAGATTATGAATGAATGGTTAAACTAGATATACCAGCGTGCATGCATAGGGTTAAAGGTGAATAAATTATAGAAATACTTGAATCATTAACAATGATAATGCATAAAGAAGGAAGAACACAATCCCATATCCCCACTCATTTCTAGACTGCAAACACCTGAGTATTGCGGTCACCCATAAAATCTATCTCGGGTGAGACTATGTCGTGCACCATGTGCGCGGCGTTGCCTTCTGGTGTACTAGGAGGGTCGATAGTTTTTTAGGGTTTTGTTGGAAACCTGTTGAGATCTGAACTTGGGTCAGCCTAAGAAGAAGTAAAGGAGAAGCAAACCAACACTAACACAAATTTTCCAAGGAAGGGTTTGAAAATAGAATTCATCGAGCTTTGAAATGTTGAATGTGCATTAGTAAGTCCAAATGGCATAACCAAAAACATATAATGACCTTCATGTGTTCTAAAGGTTTTTTCGGCAATGTCTTCCTTCCTCATTTTGATTTGATGATATCCCGAACCAAGATCCAACTTAGTAAAGAACTTTTCTCCATGCAATTCATCTAATAATTCATCAATGACAGATATAGGATACTTATCTTTGATGGTCATTTTGTTGAGGTGTCTATACTCTGGACACATACACCACGAACTATCCTTCTTCTTAACCATCACTACTGGTGAAGAGAATTAACTTTGACTAGGTTGAATGATGCCAACCTCTAACATTTCTTAGAACATACAAACAATCTCACTCTTTTGTGCATGTGGATACATGTAAGGCCTAATGTTAGGTGGTGCACTTTCGGGTTGCATGTAATGACCCCCCAACTGAACTGAGGATCATTACTACATGGAAAATACATAAAACAAAATTGAAAATTTCTACTAACTAATTATGCAAGCCAACTATAGGAAAAAAACAAAGTTTTAAAAATTTGTTGATACCATAAACTAGATGATTCTACAACATTCTAAAATCAACATAAAATGTAAATAAAACTCAAATACAACAACATATAAATCCTCTTTAAACACAAAGTGAATGCACAACCATTAAGCTCATAAATAGAACACATAAACAAATAAAACATTTATCTTTTAACTCAGTTGTGCAACCAACTGCTTGGGATGAACATTCCACCCAACCATAGACTTGTTGTTCCAAATCTCAAATAACAAGTCACCCCTGAGCTAGGGCAAGCAATCCACAAAAGAGGGTGGTCTCTCACTGCCCACTTACAGCTAAGAAAAACCCACAACCCATTGGTATTCTCCTACCATTATCCCGATTTTCCACTAACTCTCTTCCTCTCGACCTGCCCAACCCAGGGAATGTACCCCTTCACTGCTCTCAGTCCATCAAGTGTCCCATTCATTTATCAGGGTATCTTTGGCAAAGTTAACCATGAATCTCTCTACTAGGAAACTCAAGGGAGCTCACTGCTAGGTAAACTACTAGCAAAACATCATCAATCACTTGTTGTTATAGTGCAACTCACATAGGAGTTCACTCTCCAGGATTAACCACTTGGCTCTTTAGTCTTCTACTCCAAATACACTCCAGAATTCGCCCACCGTGGTTGCTCCATCTCCAAGCTCTTCTTTTATGCTCTCTATTTGTTGTTCATATCAAAAACATTGATTGTCTAAAATTGTTGTAACTTCACATACAAATTTCCTCTCCTTCGGCTTGATTTCTTGACTCACACACTTCCCCAAGATGATTGTGTTGAACCCCCATGCTCCCAATAACAATGAGATGTGACTTCTCACACCCACCCTCTTACATGTATTCAATGATTGGTTTTGGAAACACTCAACAACAAAATAAAAGGTTCATATACTAATAGTAATTTTAGGAAGTGGGTTGAATTAATAAACATGGGTAATTCCCTGTTGGACCCCTCTTATGCATTCTCTTAGACTCTCCCCTCTCTTGTGTATTAATTAGCCCCCATCTTTGTCCATGCCCCCCAATACTTGGCACCACATTTTATTTTTAAAATTTAGAAATACAATTGACATATACATCGCTTGGTCGTGGCCACACATTATATCTACATTAAACATTAATAAAATTGGGGATTATAGTGGGGACTTTACATTTCAAATGAATAGCATGATCATGATCTTGAGTCAGTGGAAGACCCTTAGACATCTCTCCAAATACCTTGGAATGGTTGTTGATAACCATTTGGAGATCCATTGGAGCAGAGGATATATATGTTTGAACATCTAGTGAGCACAATTTTGCAATTACACCACAATGTCCCTTTCTGAGTAATTTTGTCATGTTGCTAGAGCTTTTCACTTTAGAGGGTTTCCCTTGGATGCCTCTAATATCAATTTGATTTCCTTCTAAGGAAAATCTCATGAAAATATCTTGAAAATTAAGGGCCATTGTTCCCAATGATTGTAACCATTGGACCCCTAATACCACATCAACACCACCCATTTGGATGGACATCATGGGACTATCCAATAAATACTCCCCCATATTGAGCTTAATACTATGGCACTTCCCAGAACAATTTATGGTACCTCCATTTGCAATCATTATTTGAAACTCTACTGCTAGGAATAAAAAGCAATTGAGATCTTTTGCTAATTTGTAATTGATGAAGTTATGGGTACTATTGGAATCAATCAACATTGTTACCTTTTTATTTTTGATGTATCTTTGTATCTTGATGGTTTGTCGAGTATTGATGTCGGTCAATGCATGACAAGATATCATTGGAGTAGTCTCTTATAGATATAGATATTGTGTGTTGGGTAGGTGTTATATTCTTTGCATGTGTGTGAAGGGGTGTGTTAGGTTTGATGGTTGCATCTAATGATCCCATCACATGTCATCCTTTGTCGGCGTGTGCATCAGGCACTTTCCCAGGGGAATCCCCGGGGGGTGGGGTAGGAGTGCCCCCCTGGTTACACGGAGTGTTCGGCTCTGGGTTGTAGACCAAAGCCAATGGGGTTTGGGGTAGTGCCCCAAAAAAAAATTGGGCAGTTTTTGCTATTTTAGCGGTTTTCTAAATTAATCTTGAATTAAGGGATTAGGGTTTTGGTAGTTGCAGAATACCAAAAATATTGTGTATATGTTGTATTATGAATGGTAAAATTAATACAATGAAGATTTGAGAGGTGTGGCCCCAAGGAAGGTTGCTTTTCTCTTGGTTAAGGGTTTCCAGCGTAAATCTCTGTGTACTATGTGTGTGAGCCATTGATTAATTTATGTTTTGCTTAGAAAATGTATGTATTGCTTTACTTCATACGTTTAAAACTTACATGTGGTACCAAAGCACGTTTTTTGCTTCAGGGGGACACCTTTGTTGCTAAGGGTTTGGCTTGGTCTTGATAAATCAATTTTATCTTGGGTCTGTGATAAACCTGGGTTAAGTGGGAAATTTGTAGTGGTGATTCATGTGTTGAAAGAGAATGGCGAACAGTTCTAGAATCGAGATTGAGAAGTTCAACAGTAAAAACTTTGAGTTATGGAATCTCAAGATGGAGGACCTTCTTGTAGACAAAGAACAATGGATCGTTGTGGATCCTGGTACACAACCTATCGATACACAACCTGTTGGTACACAAACTACTGGTACACAAACTATTGGTACACAAACTACTAGTAATCAATCTACTAGTATTTCACAATAAGATTGGGAGAAGCTGGATAAAAAGGCAAGGAGTACAATTTGACTTTGTGTGGCTGAGTCAGTGTTATTGAATGTGTCGGGAGAATCTACAACCAAGGAACTATGGGAAAAGTTATGGAATTTGTATCATTCAAAGTCCCTGGTAAACAAGTTGCTTCTTCGAAAGAAGTTGTATCATCTTAGGATGGAAGATGGAGATTCTGTGACAGAGCATCTAAATGCCTTCAATACTCTTGTAAGTCAACTTGGATCTGTTAATATTACGCTTGCAGAAGAAGATAAGTGTAGTAATTTGTTATGTTATTTTCCAGACTACTACTATAATCTGGTTGTAGCAATTTGTAGTACTACTCAATCTGCATTGAAGTATGAGGATGTGGTTTCATCCTTGTTATCGAAAGAGATGAGGTGGAAAAGCATGGATAGTCATAGCACATATGATTTATATGTAAGAGGTAGTCCCCAATATAGGAATACAAATAATTCCTCAAGGGGGGTGAGATCTAAATCTAAACATAAATCTAAATCCTCAGGAAAATATTTGAGGAAATGTGGTAAAGCAGGGCATTATAACAAAGATTGCAAGTCTAAAAAAAGTTGATAAAGCAAAGGGATTTGATGATTCCTTTTCCACAGAGGTGAAAACCTCCAGAGAAGGAGGAGGCGATGTTTAAATAGCATCTATAGGTACACATGCAAATCATGATGTATGATTGATCGAATCAGGTGCATCATTTCATATGACTCCTCACAGAGAGTGGTTCAGTGAATATGAAAAATATGATGGTGGTGATGTCTTCCTAGGAGATGATTCGACAGGCAAAGTTATGGGACTTGGAAGGATTAAGTTTTTGTTGAAAGATGGAAGGATTATAACTCTCCCCAGAGTTCTTCACATCCCATATCTAGCCAAGAGCCTAATATATGTAAGTAAGATGGATGATCCAGGTGCAGATGCTTTATTGGGAAAGGGCACTTGCAAGATGGTCAGAGGAGCGATGGTGTTGATGAGGGGAATTCAATGTGGAACTATGTACAAGTTGTTGGGAAGCACTTATACTGGTGGGTGTAACAGTTATGTTGTCCCTGAGTAGAAAAATAAAGAAGATAAAATCCATATCTTCCCTCGAAATAATACCACGCTAAGGCATCAAAGACTAGGACATATTGGAGAAAAGGGCCTTTGAACACTACATGGTAAAGGTATGATTGAAGGTATGTCTAATTGCATCTTAGATTTAGATTTTTTTGAACATTTCATATATGGTAAACATAATCAAGTAAGATTACCATCTGGTGCTACAAGAGCAAAAGGGACCTTAGAGTTGATACACAATGATGTGTTTGGACATGTGCATGTTCCATCACTAGGTAAATCAGTGTATTATGTTTCATTCATAGATGATTTTTCAAGGAACACATGGATTTATTTTCTTAGAAATAAATCCGAGGTATTTGATAAATTTAAAGAGTTTAAGGCTCTGGTAGAAAACCAGACAGAAGAAAATAAAGGTGTTGGGGACAGATAATGGTGGAGAATTATGTGGGAATGAATTCAAAGAGTTATGCAATAAATGCAGTATAGCAAGGAAAAATACTACTCCATATACACCTCAATGGAATGGGGTTGCAGAAAGGATGAACAAGACATTGATGGAAAAAGCAATGAGCATGCTCAGTGGTGTCATGTAATGACATGAATTATAGGTAGAGGCAGTGGGTACTGCATGTTACCTGGTAAATAGATCACTCTCGTCAGCACTGGTGGAAAAAACTCTGCATGAAGTATGGACTAGTAAGAAAAAATCTCTTGAACATCTCAAAGTGTTTCGTTGTGATGCTTATGTTCATGTTCCAAAGGAAAATAGGAGTAAGTTTAATATTAATGTCAAAAAGTGTATCTTTATTGGCTATAAACATGGTATGAATGGTTATAAGATTTGGAATCCAAAAACTAAGAAGATTGTTTACAGTCGGGATGTTTTTTTCAGAGAGGTTAAAGATGTGCCCAAACATGAATTCCTACCAAGGCAAGAAGAACCTGAGAAAATAGAGTTTGAGCTAGATGATGCCAGATTTGAATCAACAGAAGAAGATGAATCATAAGAAGAAGAACTTCATACTCCAGTATTGAGGAGATCAATGAGGGAAATAAGGCAACCAAAAAGTTATAGTCCACTTGATTTTCGTGCTAATTTTGCTTTATCCATTACTAATGATGATCCCATAATTGTTAGTGAAGCAGTGAAGTCAGAGGATAGTAAACTATGGAAGAAGGCCATGGTTGAAGAGATGGATGCCTTGGATAAGAATGAGGCATGGGATCTAGTCATTTTTCCAATTGGAATAAAGGTCATTGGCAACAAATGGGTGTTTAAGAAGAAGTTAAATGTAGAAGGCAAAGTGGAGAAATACAAAGCTCGATTAGTAGCATTAAAAGGTTATTCCCAAGTCTAGAGGGAATTGACTTTGGTGAAATTTTTTCTTATGTTGTCAAGTTCTGCTTCTTTTGATTTTGAAGTAGAACCTATGGATGTAAAGACATCATTCCTACATGGGTATTTGGAAGAATAAATCTACATGAAGTAGCCATAAGGCTTTGCAATGAAGGGAAATAAAGAGCTAGTCTGCAAGCTAAAGAAGTCACTGTGTGGTTTGAAGCAATCACCTAGGATGTGGTACAAAAAGTTTGACACATACATCCTTGGACTGGGATTTGTGAGAAGTAGGGTCGATCACTGTGTATATTCCAAGCAGGTTAATCACTTCATTTATGTAGTGTTGTATGTCGATGACATGTTGTTGTAGTGTTGTATGTCAATGACATGTTGATGGTAGGAAATAACATGGATGTTATCAAGGAGGTGAAATCACAACTATCCTCCAAATTTGACATGAAGGATCTCAGTGCTTCTAACTTCATTATGGGAATGGAGAATAAAAGAGATCATGCAAACAAGCAACTCAGGTTGAATTAGAGAAACTATGTTGAGACAATATTGTTGAGGTTTAATATGTAGGAAAGTAAACCGGTCAAGATTCCTATTCATGTAGGTGTAAAGTTATTTGCAGATTAGTGTCCCAAGACACAGGAAGATAAAGAGGACATGTCCCATGTTCCATATGCTAGTGTGTTTGCCAGTTTGATGTATGAAACGGTCTATACTAGACCAGACATTGCACATGTAGTGGGAGTTTTGAGCAGGTATATGTCAAAACCAGGGAAGGAGTATTGGACAACAATAAAAAGGGTTTTCAAGTATTTATGTGGCACTTCTAGCTATGGATTGTGCTACCAAGGAAGACCAATATTGGATAGAGTGTTGGACATACATGGGTTTGTTGATACAAATTGGGCTGGAGATATGGATCACATAAGATCTACAAGTGGGTATGTGTTTAACCTATTTGGAGGAGAAATCAGTTAGATAATCAAAAGGTAAGTTGTAGTGGCACTCTCAATTACATAAGTTGAATACACGGAAACCACTCATGCATGCAAGGAAGCACTATGGTTACAAAGATTGTGTTCAAGTATTGGGTTGGTACAACAAGCAGTAAGGTTAGATTGTGATAGTCAGAGTGCAATATTCTTGGCAAAGGACCCAACTTATCATTCAAAGACAAAGCATATTGATGTTCAATATCACTTTGTGAGAGACATGGTTGAAGACAAGAAGGTGTTATTGGAGAAGGTTGACACTTTGAAGATTGTTGTTGATTCATTGATAAAGTCGGTGAGCTACGAGAAGTTATCCTAGTGTAGAGAAACAATGGGCATTGTTGCGCTAGATTGTTGACTATGTAATCATGTGACCCCCTATATGCAAAGAAAACAACAAGTGGGAGAATAGGTGTTAGATTCTTTGCATGTGTGTGTGGGGGCACGTCAGATTTGACAACTACGTCTGATGATCCCATCACTTGTTGCTTGATGCGGTCGTGTGCGATGGGTGCTTTCCTAGGGAGGTCCCAAGGAGGCAGTAGTGCCCCCCTAGTTATAGGGAGCGTTGCCCAGAGCCGACGGGGTTCAGGGTAGTGCCCCAAATTTTCTTTTTGGTCGATTTTTGTTATTTTAGCATTTTTTCTATTTTTAGCAGTTTTCTAAAGTAATCATAGATTAAGGGATTAAGGTTTTTGTAGCCACGAAATACCTAAAATATTGTGTATATATTGTACTGTGAGTGGTGAAATTAATAAAATGAAGAGTTTAGAGGTGCGGCACTAAGGAAGGCTGGGTTTCTCCCGGTTAAAGGTTTCCAACATAAATCTCTGTGTACTATATGTCTGAGCCATTGATTAATTTCTATTTTTCTTAGGATCTGCATGCATTTCTTTACTTCACAAGTTTAAAACTTACATTGTGATGGTTCCAATTCTTGATCTTCTTCCTCTTCATATTCTACACAAAATAATTACTTCTCACTGCATGTATGCCCTTACTGTACTTGTTGTCGCAATTGAAACATAGCCCCTTTTCTCTTCTTTAATCCATTTGTTGAGGTGTCAACCTTGTTGTTTCAGAGGGGTTAGGAGAGGGAACATGGTGCTTTCTATAGTTTTTAGTGGTCACCCTTCTAGTAGCCATATATTTTTTTCCACTTTCCTTGCCACATTGAAACCTTGCTCTAGGGATTTAGGTTCACCTAAAGTGCCCATAAATAGATCTAACAAATTATCCTCACGAATGTTCGTTTCTTTGAGACTAAGTTTTTTAAATTGTTGAATGTGTTATGTAGCTGGGCATTTTTGCCGAAGATTTATCAATTGACTAAATAATGTATTGCTCTTAATATCCCCATATTGTGATAACAATTCATCCGTAAAAATGGACCAAAAGATAGTATAATTCTTTTTCCTTTCACAAAGCCATTTATACCAAACAAATTGATGGTTTTATAAATACAAGGATGCAATAAGTACCTTTTGTAATCTTGGCACTTGGTGTAGATCAAATTATTGCTCCATATCGAATGTCCATGTTATAGGATCTTTACCATCAAACTTCCTCATATCGATTTTTGGAATGAAGTAGTTCCTTGGTGCTAACTTGAAGCCTCGATGATGTGGATCTTGAAGTGATGAATAATTTTGAAATTTAGTATTGGTGCTCTCTGATTGTAATAAAATACTCCCCATGTGTGATTGAGTCTCAACACCATTGTTCTCCTTGTTTTCAAGATTTCCTTGGATCTCCATATCCCTTTTAGGGATCTTCTATGAGAACATGGATTTTATAGACTTCGTGTATTTTTTCATTTTATCCATTTTGTTTTCCATTTGATACATATTTTCATCCATTTTGTTTTCCATGTTTTCACTATTTTCATTCATCTTCTTTTCCATATGTTCCGGATTTTCATTCATCTTCTCTTCCATATTCTTTTCCATCTCTTTCCTATTTTCATCCATCTTATTTTTTATTTCATCTTCCATTTCCTATTTTATGGATTCTTGAGAACATGATAAATCCACTAGTTTCAACGTACTACCAGCCATTCCATCAACTTGGTTCTTTAATTGAGATAGCTTGTTTTTGAAATCTTCATTTTCTTCCAATGTTTTGTGTGATATTTCTGGAGGTTTATTTGGTGTTGAGATTTTATTGGAGCCATGTGCGATAACAATAATAATACTCCTATATTTTCTCTTTATCGTAGATTTTGAATCACCAAAAGCAGATCTTCCAATAAAAAGTTATGTCAATTGTAAGTTATGTGCCTTTCAAACCCTTAATTTGGAGTATGTATGGATGGATGACCTTTGTCTTGATATATCTCTGAACTTTGAACACTTCTGAGTCTGAAATTTTTGCCTGTAGTACTCTGATGTGATGTTTTAAAATACTAAAATTTTTACAGTCTAACCTTTATTGATAAAAGGTTATAACACAAATACCAAAATGACTTGTTTAAGACCAATTCCAGGATTAGTAAAAATCCCCAACTTCCACAATAAATATCTCACAAATTATAATGATTCAAAATATGAAAAAAATTCCACATGTAAACCGCTATGTCTCCTCGAGATTTAAAAAATTCAAAGTCTGAAACGTCATAGAAAAAAAAAAGTTAGAACAAAAATTCCAAGATGACTTTTTTAAAATTAATTTCAAGATTAGTTAGAACCCTTGTCTTTCATGGACTATTTATTCAAACGTATAGACAACCAAAACCTAAAATTTTTACCACATATTTTATGAAATTTCTCCTCAGTCTCCACAAAATTTAACTATCTGAAAATTCCCAGAAAAATAGTTACAACAAAAATTATGAGATGGCTCATTTAAATCTGAATTCGAAATGAGTCACAAACCCTATATCCCATAGGCTATATCTCTGAAATTATAAGGAACCAAACCTTGAAATTTTTACCACCTATACCTAGATATTGCATCTCAATCTCCGCAAAGTTTCACAATCTGAAACATCCCATATAAAAAGTTATAGTGAAATTTCCAAGGTGTCTCGGGTAGAGGAGTTAAACCCTAGGAGCGTAACCTGTGATACCAAATGTTATGATATAATGCCTTAAAAATGATAAAAACTCAATGAATACAGTCTACTTCAAGGGGAAAACCTTCATTTACACTATATCCAATTCAAAAGATAATATGAGATGAGATAAGATGATCTTAAGACTAGGTCTCCTTAGTATATATATAGGAGACAAAGGGTACAATTAAGGGTTCTAGCCGACCTACTATAACACTAGAAATGTAATAATTCAATATTAGGGGATTAATAAGGGGTTTTGTACATAACATGAGGCTTTGTGTAGGTTTTAACAGACCTCGTAACACCTCACTATGTTCATTTCCTACGCGTGGTTTGGGGATAGATGGACACAAAGCTTTTGGTCTTAATAGGGTGGGGTAGAAGTCAGCTTTGAAGCATGTGCAAGAACAAACCCTTCGTGAAATTTCACAAGGTAGGATAAGATTAATCTCTAGGGTCCTTAGAATAAGCTCAATCCCAACCGCGACTTCTAAATGAAGCTCATATTTGTGAACACGAGAGGCTTATGGGAACAACCTAAACAAGTCTCCCTGAAACACTTTGTTGAGTTGGATCGGATGGACATTTTACTTATCCAAGAAACAATGGGAGCCTGTGGAACTCTTATTGGGGACCCTGGTGAAATTGATTTTGGTATGGGTCTTTCATGAAGTGGATTTTCTTGGACTCTTGGGGGGGGGGGGCTAATTACATGTCTTTCTTCTAGTTGTTCCCTTATAAATTGTATTTCTATTGTGTCAATTCTTTGCACGAAATATTATAGCAAGGAATTGGACCGTTCATTCTGTGTTCTTAATTTGTATGGACCCTATAAGGGTAATGAGGCTTTCTAGTGCATGTTGTTTTCTTATAACTATATTTTCTCTGGAAATACCATTATAGGAGGTGATTTAAACATTGATTTGAGCAGGGAAGAATTATGGGGGTTGTCTACTAGAGAGAATCGAGTGGTTAATTTCTTAAATGAGAAATTGGAAGAAATGGGATGGGTTGATGTGGATCCCGTATAAATGTGCCTGACCCAGAGTAATAATCGTGGTGGTGAGGCTAGAGTTTCAAAGCATTTGGACAAGTTTTTTTGTTCATCGTGCTCTTCTCTAGTCCTTTGGTGTCTAGTGATCATGGGTGGGGAAGGTATGGCTCTCGAATCACTTTCCAATATTGCTCAAGCTTGATAAAGATACAGGGAACTCAGTGTACAATTCAAATACAATTCATTATGGTCCGAAGAATAAGGTTTATGTAAGTTGGTTCATGAGAATTGGAGTGACATCTAGGAGGATGTCAGGGTCACTACAAGTATATAGTCTGTAACTAGTCTCTAACAAATTAAGGAGAAAGCATCCAATTGGGCTAGGGAACAAAGGTTGAATCAAGAACTGGAGCTCAAGAGTATCGAACATGAATTGAAGCAAAAACTTAGTGCCTACAATGAAATTCAACAGTAATGAAGGTCAACAAACTATGTAAAATAGAAAGTAAATATAAAGTTTAATGAGACAAAAGTGAAAAAAAAAAAAAAAAAAAGGAAAAGGAAAAAACAAATAGGAGAGAAGGTTGAGGAATGGGAAGTGAAGGGGCATGGTTGTTGGCCTTCCCTTTCCCCCCAACTATCCCTATTTCCTCCTTCGCTCTCATTTGAAATGGGTATTTGGGCTAAGGAGAGAAGGATGGACAACATTGTAACCATATATAATCAAACGAAATATTGAGCCCCATTTGACGCTGGCTTTCCCATTTGGGTTTCAAGGGTAAAATATGTGTCCATTGTCATTGGTTTCTATGTTACTATCGTGAAATTCATTTTTATGAATGCACAGATTAGAGATAAACTCCATTCATTATTCATGATATAAAATACAATAGATTAAATACAAAATGAATTCACTGCTTATGTAGTTAACTAACAATTAAGAAAATTCTAGTCCATCCATCTAATGGGTTCATTGAAATCAATGGTTGATAAGATTTGATCATTTCAATTGTGTTGCTAAGTCTCCATTTAGAACTTCTTAGTTTTTTGGCAATTCATCCTTAATCGTGGTCATTGGGAATTTAGAATCGTCATGCAATTCCCTGTGGCTGTATGGGCAGTCTTTAGAAGTCAAAAGAGTCGCTCTTGCTCAATAATACGCAGAAGCTTCATCCATAGCTATCAACTTGACCTGGGGTTGATGGAATTATCTTCTAACTTGAGGTCCATCATTGTTTACTCTTGGAGCATGAAGAATAAATTAGAATTTGTCGAAATTTGTGTGCAGTACTGATTTTAAGTTTAGTGCATGAATAACTTGAAGTGAATAACTTGTTGTGGATAGTCATTGTGAAGCCATAATATATAATATTATGCATTTATGTTGAATTCGGGGTTTACCCAAATGTACAATCTTTGATTCTCAACTATTGGATATCGTAGGAGTCGAATGTAATATTGGGAAGTTGAATGGCTGACTATGCATTAGGCTCATGTCGTCGACACTTAGGATTGGCACCCATATGATGGGGCCTCCCAAGATTCATTTTCAAGGCCTGGAATAACGATTGGTTGTTCAATTTGTTTTTAGAAACAATAGCATTTCCTAACCAAGGCGTTGCAACTATTGTTGGAATCGAATCGGTATCGTGTGGAATTTCCAACAAGAGAGACCTTGTTTAAAATCAATAACCAACGATTTCTAGTGCCAAATTTTCAGATTTTTTTATTTGTTGTAGGATTCATTACTTTCAGGAAATACAAGCCTCTATTGTACTTGTAAGAGTTTCCCAAGCTCATATAGAGTGTTGCAATGCTAGAGATTGATTGGGAAGTTCTCTATTGGAAGTTTTTAATTTTTTTTGGCCTCTGATAATGTGCTTTAGGTTTACAAAGTTGGTGGTTTGATAGAATTGAAAAGAAATATTTCCATTCACCATTGACAATGTCCAAAAACCCTCAGGAAGCAATGCATTGAGCCTTGGGGCACCTGGAGCTTCAAGCATTTTGTTAGAATTTTTATTTCAATCTTGGAAATCACCAGAGGTTCCACATTTGCTAATAGTTTGCAGCTTGAACTTTCTTTCTCCTTCAATACTCATAGGCGTTTGCATTGCATCAAACTCATATTGATTATGATAGACTAGATGATATATTTGTGAGGATAATGCAGTTGGATGTCTACATTAGAGAGCTAGGATTTCTCATGTTCTTTTTTCTGAAGGATAATTAACCATAATTTATTTAGGCCTCTAGGCGACTTCGTGAAAAGGAAATATGGTCAATGAACCCTGACAAAGAAAGAAGGGTCGTAAGAATATTTGGAGTCCACACAACAATTCCATAAATATATTAGAGAGACATGATTGGCATACTAGACAATAGGTTCTACCTAGTTCTCAGTGACAAAGTTAGAGATCTATCACTTGTTTTCTTGTGTGTGGGTTACACAGAGAAGGAACCAACCATTCATCCAAAGCATTAGTTGGCATGTTGCAAAGCTTACATTCCATTGAAGAATGAGCTGAAGACAAATATCCTTGTACATGGTAGAGAATAGAGGCCTTGTAGCCTCTAGAAGATCAAACACTTTGTACAAGCCTAAGATAGAGCTGAGATGGAGACAAGAACTTAAATTCCACAAAGGATTGATGTTGGTGAAGCAAGTGGGCTATAAGTCCCTTGTTTATAGATCAACTGTGAATTGAGGAGTCTTGTCCTCAAACTTAGACTTGGAGAGATATCGAGTATCAGAGACTACTATATTTAAGATATTGATCGATCAAGAGAAATCTTGGCGACTTAAGAGCAAGGCACTTTGGATTGTAGTCGAGGATCAAAATATGAAGTTCTTTCATAAATATGCCAATTACCGAAAGAGTTACCATACCATTTGAGAACTAAACAATTCGTGTGGCAACAAGGTCTAAGGCTTCTCAAACTTGGAAACCTTGGGCGTTAATCATTTTGAGTCTTTGTTTAAAGAGCTAGAGAAGGTGAAAATGGGGGAAATCCTCAAGCTGCTAGCTCATTTCCCACATCTCATTGAGGAGGAGGAAAACTGTGCCCTTTTTAGTGAAGTCTCCAAAGCTGAATTATTAGCAATAATATCCTCCTTCAGACATGATAAGAGCCCAGGTGTTGATGGATGGGCTGTAGATTTTTTTGAAGACGTTTTCGACCACCTTGGAGATGATCTACTTCGAGTAGAAGTACGACTATCTCGTAAAATATCTTGGTGTATTAATTAAACTTTTATTGCACTAATTCCAAAATAGGATTGTCCCAATGCAAATTATAATCTAAGTGCAAAAGTAGGGATAATCAAAGATAAATAGAGATAAACTTTGACAAAAATAAAACACAACATTCCTCCAAATTTGTTGAAAAAAATATTTTTATAAACTAGAATAGAATTTAAGCATAAATGTTCAAATTGCAGACCAATAACCAGTTGAGCGAGAAATTTCCACCCAAACATAGGGAATCCACATTGGACACCACCCCCTAGTCATGTTATGATACAACAAAGGTGAAGTAGAGATAGAATAACTCTGAAACTCAGAGTCAAACCAATGTTTTCTACTATTGGTTTCTTGATGACAGAGCAGCTCTAAGGCACCAACATACCTGCCCCACACAACACAAGGAGCACCTCCTTCTTTGTTGCACAATACCTCAGAAATTACTCCTTTTCGTGCTATTTGGTTTGTGTATAGAAGGTCCAAGATGTTATCTCAAGTGTATAAAAGAAGAGATTGGAGATGGAGCAACCATGGTGGGCGAATTCTGAAGTGTATTTGGAGCAGAAGACTAAAGAGCCAAGTGGTTAAACATGAAGAGTGAACTCATGTGTGAGTTGCACTATAACAACAAGTGATTAATGATGTTTTCCTAGTAGTTTCCCTAGCAATGAGCTCCCTTGAGTTTCCCAGTAGAGAGATTCATGGTTAACTTTGCCAGAGATACCCTGATAAACAAATGGGACACTTGATGGACTAAGAGCAGTGAAGGGGTACATTCATTGGGTTGGGCAGGTCGAGAGGAAGAGAGTTAGTGGAAAATCAGGATAATGGTAGGAGAATACCAATGAGTTGTGGGTTTTTCTTAGCTGTAAGTGGGCAGTGAGAGACCACCCTCTTTTGTGGATTTCTAGCCCTAGCTCAAGGGTGACTTGTTGTTGAGATTTGGAACAACAAGTCTATGGTTCGGTGGAATGTTCATCCCAAGCAGTTGGTTGCACAACCGAGTTAAAAGATAAGTGTTTTATCCGTTTATGTGTTCTATTTATGAGCTTAATGGTTGTGCATTTACTATGTGTTTAAAGAGGATTTATATGTTGTTGTATTTGAGTTTTAGCTACATTTTATGTTGATTTTAGAATGTTGTAGAATCATCTAGTTTATGGTATCAACAAATTTTTAGAACTTTGTGTTTTCCTATAGTTGCCAAGCTAAATAATTAGTTAGTAGAAATTTTCAAATTTTTTTATGTATTTTCCGCGTAGTAATGATCCTCAGTTCAGTCGGGGGGTCGTTACATGTAACCCAGAAGTGCACCACCTAACATTAGGCCTTACAGGTATCCACATGCACAGAAGAGTGATATTGTTTGTATGATCCGAGAAATGTTAGAGCTTGGCATAATTCAACCTAGTTAAAGTTATTTCTCTTAACCAGTGGTGATGGTTACGAAGAAGGATAGTTCGCGGTGTATGTGTCCAGATTATAGACACCTCAACAAAATGACCATCAAAGATAAGTTTCCTATATTTGTCATTGATGAATTATTAGATGAATTTCATGGAGAAAAGTTCTTTACTAAGTTGGATCTTGGTTCGGGATATCATAAAATCAAAATGAGGAAGGAAGACATTACCGAAACAACCTCTAGAACACATGAAGGTCAATATAAGTTTTTGGTTATGCCATTTGGACTTACTAATGCACATTCAACATTTCAAAGCTCGATGAATTCTATTTTCAAACCCTTCCTTGGAAAATTTGTGTTAGTGTTGGTTTGCTTCTCTTTTACTTCTTCTTGGGCTGACCCAAGTTTAGATCTCAACAGGTTTCCAACAAAACCCTCAAAAACTATCGGCCCTACTGGTACACCAGAAGGCAACGTTGCGCACATGGTGCACAACATAGTCTCACCCAAGATATATTTTATGGGTGACCGCAATACTCAAGTGTTTGCAGTCTAGGAATGAGTGGGGATCTGGGATTGCGTTCTTCCTTCTTTATGCATTATCATTGTTAATGATTCAAGTATTTCTATGATTTATTCACCTTTAACCCTATGCATGCATGTTGGTATATCTATTTTAACCATTCATTCATAAGATAATCATTAACAGAAAGTAAACATTCATTAACAATCACACACAACACAAGGTTTATCGTGGTTCAACCCCTCCTGGGGCTACATCCACAAAGATATAGCTTCTCTGCTCTTTTATTTAATCTGCTGCAAAATCTTGCGTTGCGCGCATTACATCTTCAGTAATACAATCAAGATTGAGGGTAAGAACCCTCTGCGAGATGGACTAGATCACACTAGGCTCCTCAACCTGTGACCTAACCCTCAAAGTCTACCTTACTCAACTCTTCTACAAACTTATTACAATCAACAATCCCAAAAAATTATGATAAACAACTCTCTCTATTATGATATGATATCTCTATATCTCCCATACACACCTCTTTATCCTTAACTGACATCCCCCGCTCCTAGAACTCATAGGCCCTTGTTTATACTATTTTACAGACTTATAGTCATTACAATCCTTATCAAAACCCTAACCCTATCACAGTTAGGCTTGTCTTCCTGCGTGCCATGTTGCTTTTCCTCCTGCATGTTGCTTTCCCTTCTTTTTTTGCATGTTGCTTTCTTGACACTTGTTGCACGTGCTCCAAAATTAGGTCTTCCTTTCCAAAAATAGGTCTTTCCAAAAAACAGATCCTTCTCCAAAAATAGGCCTATGCCTAGAATAGACTTCCTTCTCAAAATAGGCTTGCGCCCAATAGACCCCCAACACTAACATGTGGCTCGTCCCGAGCCACTCTGGTGGTTTGCACTCCTTATACAACCTTTGCCAAGATGTGAACCTTTCCTTCTAATTCTTCCCCTTTGAATCTCACTTTCGCATCTTTCTTTGTGAGCTCCTCTACCCTCTACATTAAGATGTGTTCCTTCAAAGACTCTTCGCTCTTTGCATGATCCTGAGCCATCCACATTCTCCTCCTCCAGTCCAACAATTATTTGCATTGGTTTCTCTTGTAGGGGTTCTAACTGGGCTTTCCTTGCCTTCTTGTTATTCTGCGCAGTCTTAAATTTTGTCTGTAGGGTCTTCATCTCCTGCGTTCCTTTCAATCGTTTTGTAATGCTCATGGTCTTTTGTCATTGCTTCAGCTCATGCATTGCATTGTTGATTTTCTCTTCTTGTTGGTATGGTTGTTGGACTTTGTCATCTTCTTCCAACGT
The DNA here is from genome assembly GCA_009831015.1 of Picea engelmannii. Taxonomy (NCBI): domain Eukaryota; kingdom Viridiplantae; phylum Streptophyta; class Pinopsida; order Pinales; family Pinaceae; genus Picea; species Picea engelmannii. The sequence goes on from ML776647.1 coordinate 547,509, forward strand.
CGTCCATAGTTGTGCGGTCTTGTCAAAAATTTCTATGACCTTTTTGGCTTTTATTTCCATCATTTCTATTTGTAGGGCTGCATGTTGTTTCCTTTCAGCTGTAACTTCGGGAGGAGTGGTTGGTGTCAATTTTTCCTTAAGTTCCTCGATCTCCTTCTTATAATATTCAAACGTTTGCGCGATGATTTGAATATGTTCTTCAACACTGCTCACAACTGCCTGCGCTCTGTCTGGAATTTTTGTGAAGACTTCCTTAAGCTTTTGATCCAATTTATCTGTGTGTTGCTTCTCCTTCTGTGTCTCCAGCAGGACCTGCTTTACCACAATTTCTAGTGCATCCTTTCCATCTATGGTGTCTTGCAATTCTCTCATATCTTCTTTGGCTCGTGATTGTACTTCCTGTGTGACACTGGCTTGTAGATTGTACAGTTCCTTTGCTGGTATTTTAGCTAATACCAACTGTACTTGCACTAGGTCTTTAAGTGGCATCTATGTTATGGCCTCCTCAACCTGCAACATATTTTTTGTTATCTAGAAGCTATAACGTGCTTGCACTACAAATTGGATTATGTCTTCCTCGTTCTGTGTAGTTCTGTCGCAAGGGGGGTCGTTTCTTCTCCCCTTTCTTGTAGTTGGGATGCTTGTATCTATTCCAGGACTTGCTTAATCTCGGCCAACTCATTCCTTATCCTCCCTCTTTGGTTCTCGGCCTCCTCATACTCTTATGTTGCACGGTCCTGTACCCTCTCTACGACTAGATCAACATCATCAGTGATTGTGTATTCTGAGATTTGTTTGTGGGCCTTGGACTTCTTGTGCAGTCCACCTGTATGTGTGATCGACCGTTTGGGTGGCCCTATCTCTTGCAGAGTAGTTTTCGATGGGGTTCCATGTGTCATTGTGTCCCCCCTTCCTTGTTCCTCCTTCGTGGAGGCATTGTCCTTATTTCCTATCTTCCTGTCCTTCTTTGGGGCGTTTCCCTTCTTCTGTTGCGTTGTTTTTGGACCAGGCTTCATCTGCTGTGTTGGTTTCTCGGTCGTGGCACTTCCCCCTTTAGATGTCTTTTGGATGACCCTGCTTCCACTTCTTTCCCTTTAGGCATGTCCTTGGTGATGACTGGGATCTTCCAGTAATCCTGTCAATCTTTTATTGCCCATTCAATTTCCTCTGCGTTGATGCAGAATCGAAGTTGTAGCCATTCTTTGTCTAGATCCCTGCGCACCTCAATCCACATATTGTGTTGCGTAGTCTTAAAGTTGGCTATCCCATGGTACTGTGCGGCCACCTTGGGAGAGATTCTCCAGGTATTTGCTATATTCTCTTGCATATTGTTGAAATACCAAGAAAAAGTGTTTGCATTACCACTTCTCCACTTTGAATCATAAATGCTTCCCAACAATGTGTATCGTGGTGCGCGATATTGTCCTACTCTATCACAAAAATATGAGTAGGTAGGCTCTTTCCATCCAATTAACGCTATCGGTATGATGAGCCAAGAGTAGTGGAATTTGGTTCCCAAGTCCTGCACATCCTTAGAGTCATCTAGGAACTGATTCGATAAGTATGGGGCCCAATTGAGCATGGTGTCATTTGCGCATTGCGTTGTCGCTGCGAGAACTCCTGCGGGAACCTCCTCCTTGCGACATTTTTGAAGGAGTTTGCATGCCATCAACTTTGTTTCCATCCTGGTGGTTGCGTCACTGATCCATTTTATGACAATGTTGTGTGAGCCCCTTTATGTCCCATAGGTTTTCTTCATCTCCTCTGTCAGTGCATTTTCGTTGGTTTTATCATCCATGTATCCTGTGGTCTTCTCGCCATTTGATGGCAGTCCTGTGATGAACGAAACTAGTTCGACATCGATGGAGACTGGTTCATCAAGCCACAAAAATCCTCCATTGAGGACCACCAGTAACTGCTTGACATAGTTGTTCACATATTTCCCCCTTCTGAAGTGAGGAATCTCCAACAAATTAAGAATCCTTGTATTTTCCAAGCCTACCACCCATTGCTTTGGTTGCAGCACTGGATCTCCTAACAGCCATGTGACCAGGCTCTCCATATACACCTATTGTGAAAATTCTGGGAACTTGTTGGTGTCAGACACGTCGTGGCCTCTGTACCGTAACCTTTCAACACAACCTAGTAAACTTGGCATGGCATGCACCCCATCTAGAATGCGCAGCAAAACGATCGAGGCCTTGGGCTGCTTGGGCGGGAACCGCACGATGGGTTGTTTCCCCTTTCTCTATGTCGATGCACTAGATGTCCCAGCCTTTGGTTCTCTTTCTTCTCAGTGCAACTCTGGTTGCCCCATCAAATCTTTGAGCTGCACTTCCTCCTGTTGCGCAGATCCCACCATAGGTTGTGACCTTGGCCCATCATATTATGTCCTTTCACTGTCAACGCCATTTGTTTTGTGGGTTGCTTCAGCCGTGGAAGGTAATTGTGGGTTCCCTGATGTTAATGGGTCATGGCCCTATGCACAGTCGTGTGAGTCGATGTCCATCCCAACCATCATTGGGGCCTGCACCTCTTCCTCTACCAGTGTGGTGCTCACTGGTTCGATCTGTGGCGAGGGAATTGCTTCAACATCGACAATTCCCTCTGTTTGTGTAAATGCATGTTCTGCCTTTGCGGTTTCCTGTGGTAACCTGTGGTTACTACCTGTTTTTCATGTTGTTTAGCTCCGGTGCGCCGAACTTTGGAGGTGCCATCGTGGGTACCTCTTCCTTCTCTAGTTTAACTTCGGCTGCTATGATCTCTGAACTCACCTATTCACCACGTGTTTTCATGCTCCTTAACTTCATGGGTATGTAAATTCACAATACGTATCGTTTAACCCACGTTTTATTTATATACGGGGTATCATAATTGCTCTAAATATTCTCGAAGATGCTTCTTTGATGGTCAAAAATGCGTTAAAACTTGTCAAGCATGCTTCATTAAGTTTCATAAATGCTCAATTCCCGCCTTTTTACCACAACGACCATTTTTTTCTTTTTCGAACGTTGTCTCATTTTCCGGTGCGCTGTAACTTTTCGGTGTGTCATACGTTTCTGTTGTGACTTTTCCCCTGGTGCGTTGTGTTTGCTTCATGTTAGCCATATGTTGTGCACAGTCAATTTTTTCTTTTTGTCGTGTTGATTCCACTGTCTGCTGCGAACGATATTTCCCTATTTTTCTACTTTTGTCTTACTTTTTCTTCTTTTTTCTACTTTTTATTTATTTTTATGTCCTACTATCTACTATAGTACACTATTTACATGACTTTCTTACTGCGTTGTAACTTTTAAGGGTTAGTAGGTCGATTGTCCCTCTACAGTTTCAATCGACTACTGTTGATCATGCCTTTTAGTTATGTTCCTCCCGAGTCCTTTAGTTGTACAGATCCCCCATCTGTGACCGTCTTTACATCATATGGCCCTAGCCAATGCACTCTAAACTTACCAGGGTGTTGCAAAAATTTGTTGTCATAGAGAAGAACTAAGTCTCCCTCCTTAAAGCTCTTCTTTTTAATATGCCTGTCATGCCAGGATTTATCCCTTGCTTTCTTTACTTCGTGGTGAAATCCTTCCAAAATCATGTCCTCTTCCATTTCCATTAGTTGGATTAGCCTCTCTTGTATTGCGCCTCTTTTTGTCATGTTGGTAATTGTTGCTACGCGCAGACTAGGTACCAAAAATTCTAATGGAACCACTAATTCATGCCCATACACCAGTATGAATTGTGTTTGTCCTGTCAATTTCTTGCATGTGGTCATGTATGCCCATAGTATTGTTGGTATTTTCAAGTCCCAATCATCTAGGTTAACATTGTAAATCTTAGTCAATGCATTTTCCAAAATCTGTATTGAAAATAACTGTGCATCGTGGAAGTTGTCTTCCAAATTAGTAGGTTCTTCTCCATTGGTTACCCTTGACAGGTGATCTGGTCCTATATTTATCTTCCTTGGTTTGACTATTACTTCGAAATCAAATTCTTCGAATATCAATAGCCATCTACATATCATCCCCCCCAACACTAGCTTGTTGACTAGATATTTGAGGGCAGAATGGTTTATGAATGTTTTAAAGTGTTTGCCTAGTAAATAGTGCATGAATTTATGAAGTACATATACCATAGCTAGGCCTTCTCTTTCGGTGGTGTTGTAATTCTGCTCTGATTCTGACAACTTTCTACTTGCAAAGGCTATAGGATGGTCTAAGTCCCCTGCTCTTGGTTGCACCAAAATTGCTCCAAGTGCTATAGTTGATGCATCTATGTGCACATGAAATGTATTTTCCCAATATGGAAATACTAATATAGGTGTTGTCACCATCTTTTCCTTTAGAGTGTCCAACCCTTGCTAACAATCCTCATTTCATTGAAACCTGGTGTCCTTTAACAATTTTTCCATTGGTGCAGTAATTTGTGCATACCCCTTTATAAACTTCCTGTAATAGCCTATATGTCCCAGTGTTGCTCTTAACTGGCGTACTGATTTTTGTGGTGGTAAATTTACAATGACTGTAATCTTAGCAGGGTCCACTAGTAAACCTTGTTTACACACTATATGTCCCAACAATATCCCAAAAGGTGTACTGAAAATGTATTTCTTGATGTTTAATGATATCAGACATTGCCTGCATCTTTCCAACATGAGTCTTAACACTTCTACATGGTCCTTTAGCAGACTATATATATTCCAGTCATCCAAATATACTTCTAGAAACTGATGTATGAATTCCTTAAAATTAACTATGACTGCTCTTGAAAATAAGGTTGGTGCATTCTTCATTCCAAATGGCATGAGTGTATATTGGTAGGATCCTCATTTTGTAGCAAAAGTAGTTTTACACCTGTCCTTTGGAGCTATTTTGATGTGATGGTAAGTTGAGAATCCACCTGTAAATGAATATGCTTCCTGGCCTCCCACATTCTCTAATACTTTGTCTATAAAAGGGGTAGGGAAAGGATCATGCAAACAAGCATAATTGAGTTTCCTCATATCTACACAAATCCTTATCCCCCCTTGTTTCTTTTCTTGGACTACCATAAGACCGATCCATCCATATTCCTCTACTGGTTCTATGATACCAACTTCCAACATTCGATCAATTTTTGCTTTCACTTTCTTCTTATACATTAGATTTAGTTTTTAGGGTCTTCGTCTGACAGGTCTAGCCTTAGCTTTGAGGGTTATCTTCATCTCACCTAGCTCCCTTGCTATGCCTTTCATCTCTGTAAAGGTTGTTGTAAATAGGTCACTGTATTCGCGCAGTAACTCTGTTATTCTTTCTAATGTTTGTTGATCCCAATAGTCTCCAATACTAGCCATTTTAGGATTGTCATTCATCCCAATGTTTATTTTCTTAACTTTGATTGGTGCAACAAATACTTTTGACTCCAAAGATGGACCTTCCACCTCTCTCTCTCTCCTTCAATTTTTGTAATCTAAATGTTGTGCAGGTCATCTTCATCTGGTGCTTCTTCTTCGACATGATAGCATGAGAGTAAGTCTTTGACTGTCTGTCTGTTCTCTTGTTGATATTATGTCATGATTTCAACCTTTGGTTCATCGATATATATCACTCCCTGTATCAGCTTCAACGCTACATAAATGTTGGGTTTTTCATGTTGAAATGCAAAAGTTACTACAAAATTCTATTGTAATCATGTCCATTTTGTAGTGCCTATGCGCATCTCCTGGTCTATATACCAGTTCCCTGGGATCCCTTCCAATGTAAGGATAAAGTGATGAGGCCATTCTTCTGGTGGTGTCATCCTCCATTGTGTCATGCAATTCTCCAAGTATTCCACAGGTGTTCCTTGCCCATCATACCTTTGCATTTTATTGTTCCCATGTTCTATGCCAAATCTAATGTGCAGTAGTCATTTACACTGATACTAATCCTGAATTGTTTCTTTGTGCACCCCCCACGATCTTGCAGGTGTTGCCTTGAGTGTAATATCTAGGGCTAAGAGCCTCCAATTTTCTAACACTTCCTCTTCATGTTTTGTCAAGAATTCCTCTAATTCATTTAACCCATGAAAACTGGGAGGTTCTCTTATCTCTATACCAACCCATCTTACTGCGCGATCTATTCTTGTACACCTCCTTGTGGAAACTTCATGTAATCGTTGTTGCCAATTATCCAAACCTATGTCTGAGTCAGAAGCACATAATGTAATGTTTCTCCAGTTGAGTACCCCATCTGCAGGTTGGTTAACATAATCCTCTTCTTGCGCAGTGGTTATGTACAACTGGTTTATTTCTTCCAGATCCAAACAAGTGGCCTCTACGAAACTTTCTCCTTCTGAAGGATTCAATGTTGCAATGACTCTATATTCGCCTGATTCAAAAGTTATTTTTCTTGTCTTCGGGTTGATTATAGCCTGGTTATCAAATGCCCAATCCAATCCAAGCAATGTTGGGTAAGGTGTTGTGCCATCTACTATCTATATTACTTCAAAATCTAGCATAGTGTGCACTCCATCCAAATCTACGATCACACCTTTAAGCCTTCCAATTCATAACACTCTGTGTTGATTTGCTAATTTCAACTAGACAGGTGAATAACCTGGAGTGGGTTCTCCCATACACTGCCATGTCTTCTTAGGTAAGACATTTACTTCAAAGCCTAAGTCTAGTATAATATCTCCCATGTTGAAATCCCCAATATTAGCATTTAGTTTGAATTCTATGCTTGTCCTTCTTCTTGTATGGAGATGATTGACTATTTTCTATTTTAACTTCCCTTCTACCTCTATGTTGCATCTTTCTAGCAGATTTTGTAAGACCTTAACAGATGATGGATTCTTCAATAACTTAACACATGATTGCAGAAAAGTATTTATGGTACTTACTTGCTCTAAAGCTTGTCCTTTACTGGTATGGTCCATTGAGGCGGGAATCTCGTACATTGGTGAGTTCTGAGTTCGTTGCACGGATGATGTAGATGAAACATTTTTCTTGAGAAACTCCTTTCTTAACCCATTGGTGTTGTGTTGGATCTTGTTTTGTTGCATCAATTCCATTCTTGGCTCCTCCTCGAGTGATTATATTGATGTTTCTCCCATCATCCCTGGCTTCTACAGAAATCCACTGGACATTTTGGTTCTTCTGGTTCCTTTTTTCTTAGATCTTTCCCAAGAGTGTTGGACAATCTTCTGTGTCATGGTCTATTGCGCAACAGTACATACATGTCGTTGGTGGAAGTGGGTAGTCCCTTACATAATGTCCTGGTTGTTGGCAGTTGTGGCACACTATTGGTCCTCTACCTCGTTCAAATCCTCCTATAGATCCTCCTCCACATCTGTATCCACCTCGATCTCCTCGTGGTGCATTGTATTGAGGTACCTGGTTATACTACATGGATTTATACTGTGGTTGTGCATTATTGTATTGTGATTGTGCATTGTTGTATTGTTGTTGTGCATTATTGTATGGTGGTGGTACCTGGATTAACTGAGGTGCAACTTGTCTTGTCATCATTTCTACTTGCACCTTATAAGTATCTATAGTTTTTTGTCTCATCAGCTCCATTGTCCTATAATCCTTATCACCATGACCCACTCGTTTGAAAAAATTGGAATATGAACTTTTGGGTATTGTATTATACTTATGCATCATTGGACAATGATATGGATCATGACCATGCATCTTACAAATCTTGCACCATGGTCCTCCTGTTGGCAAGGGATTTGGTACACCTATTTCCATATATTGCATGAAAGTTGGACAATCATTCTTATGGTCTCCTTCTGTCCTGCATAACATACACCAAACAACTTCTCTTTTCTCTTTGCCCTTATATGTTAGATTCTTCAGATCCTCCTTCAACTCCTCTATTGTTGGATCTGTCTTCTGATATTGGTTCTCTTCCAGTTGTAAGGTTGTCTGCAGATCCTTTACCTGAGTTTGGAACTTTTGTTGTCTTAACGGGTATTCTAGGTGTGGTAATAGTGAGTTCACAAATAAGTGCCTATGTTGCATGTTAGTAATTGCATATTTCAACTTACCTTTCAAACAGTTGAACCTCTCATAAATCTCCTTAACAAACTCATCTGGTTTTTGCCTGATTTCAATCATTTCATTCATGTACTGGTCTTCTAAGTTGGGCTTCTGAAATTCGTTTACAAGTAGTTTTTTCACGTCTATAATAGTCTTTGGTACTCCCTGCAGACTATTTACATCTAGGCTCATGTACCAATCTAGTGTGCGGTCTCTTAGTTTGATAGCTAACTACGTGAGTTTTGTATCCTCATTTGCAATCTTCTTTGCTTCCCATATGTTCACACAGATGAACCAGTGTTTTTCAGGGTCCTTTGATGCCTCTTGCCGAAATTCTGGTAATATGATCATGGGATCATGTTCTGTCATTTTGAACTGTGTTTAACTACTGCCTCCGCGTGGTGTAGACAATTGATTATTAATTCATGAACCAACTCCCCCAGTTGATGCTCCTTGATTGGATCCATGTCTTGTTGCTTTTCTTCCAATAAAATCGGTTGTCTAAACGTTGGTATTCTTTCTGGTGTATTAGTCACATGTGGGATTGTAGGTTCCACACTGACGATGATTTGGATTGGAGTTATGCCTTCTGTTTCTGACCCTGGACCTCCTTTTTTCCTTTCATACATTGTGCGCATGATTTCCTCAATCTTCTCCATAGCCCAGAGATCCTCTGCCTCTTCTTCATCGCTTTCCAAGCCCTCTCTATCGACTATGGCTCTCTTCTTGTTATTCATTTTATATTGGTAGGGTACTCCACTGCGTGTCTTTCCATATTTTTCCATTATCTACTTTATCTGGTCTTCTTCCATCATGATAGGGTCCATGGCCTCCTTCTTCTTTCCTTTATCCATCTCCTCTTCCATATCTCGACCTCTTGTCAGTGCTTTCCCCCTACCACATGCGCATAATGAAGTTTAGTTGTATGATCCATGGTAATCACACCATTGTCATAGAATAAAATCTTGATTGAAGTATACAATGATCTCATGTACATACCTCTGGGTCCTTTTATAAAATCTTGCTCTTCTGCGGTGCAAGACTTCACGGTATCTACTGCAAATTCGGTGATAAACCCTACAACAATATTGTCTAACCAGAAATCTATTCTGTGTAAATTGGTTATTAACTTGTTGTAATTGTGCGATCTCCACATGATTCCACTCTAGTTGTCTGATTTGATTTGTAGGGTGGTTGTCTTTTAACCTCAATAACCACTCCTGCAACAAATGCAGGAAATCACAGAAAAATACCTCATGCAAGTCGTTAAACATCTATTTGTCGAGATATTTGCACGGTGTCAACTTAGGGTTTGTGTTGTCCTTCTGCACAAAATCAAGTTCCTTTCTTTTCAACCATCTTTCAATATCTACGTTCGTTGGATTCCATGGCATGAACATTCCATTCTATCCTTTAATTTTCCGCACATTTCTTCCACGGATCCCGTCCACTCAATCATGTGCAATTCTACTCGACAACGGAACCATTTGTTGATTTTCATCTCTCTTACTTCTTCTTGGGCTGACCCAGATTCAGATCTCAACGGGTTTCAAACAAAACCCTAAAAAACTATCAACCCTCTTGGTAAACCAGAAGGCAACGTTGTGCATAGGGTGCCCAACACGTTATCACCCGGGATAGCTTTATGGGTGATTACAATACTCAGGTGTTTGCACTCTAGGAATGAATGGGGATATGGGATTGTGTTATTTCTTCTTTATGCATTATCATTTATAATGATTCAAGTATTTCTATGATTTATTCACCTTTAACCCTATGAATGCATCTTGGTATATCAATTTTTACCATTCATTCATAATCTAATCATTAACAAAAAGGAAACATTCATTAACAATGTCACAAGACACAAGGTTTACCATGGCTCACCCCCTCCTGGGTCTACGTCCATAAAGATCTGGCTTCTCTGCTTTTTTGTTTAATCAACTACAAAATCTTGTGTTGTGCGCATTACATCTTCGGTAATACAATCAAGTTTGAGGGAAGAACCCTCTGTGAGGCAGACTAGATCACACCAGGCTCCTCAGCCTGTGACCTAACCCTCAAATTCTACCTTGCTCGACTCTTCTACAAACTAATTACAATCAACAATACCACAAAATTATGATAATCAACTCTCTCTGTTATAATATGATATCTCTCTATCTCCCATACACACCTCTTTATCCTTAACTGACATACCCCGCTCCTAGACTGTTGGCAAATTCAGTGGATAGAATGCAGTGATGATTGTTGTCATTAATGGCAACAGTAGAGACAGTAGGATAAGAAGGATAAAAGCTCAGGAGGAATAGCCTTGAAGAAAATGCGCACAGCAAGAGCTTACAGAGGAAAAAGGAAGAAGAGTCAGTGACCGTAGGATCTTGTTCAAATTTCCCGAAAGAACAATAGCCGTCAGATCTGCAGAAGTTGCAAGGGAGATAAGCCATCGGAGGTTCGGGGATCGGGACTTCATAACGCAAAAATCACTTGACATTGAAAACCCNGAAATCGCGATATGCGATTTCGCGATTTAATCGCAGCCGTTAAAAACAAGCAGGGATCTGGACCGTTTATTCGTGTGGACGCGTGGCAGCCTGGAGGATCCATCGGAGAATCGGCGATCGAGAGTTTGAAATCTCCAAATCACTTAACATTGAAAACCCCGAAATCGCGATATGCGATTTCGCGATTTGATCGCAACCGTTAA
>ML776647.1:567850-581494 GCA_009831015.1 Picea engelmannii
GAAAATGAATGAGACCGAATTGGATTGATCATTCTGAAGGAAAAATGTGTAATTAGTAAGAAAAAGAAGATGAGGAGAGGTATAGTAAGCAGTGAAGGAACTGCGCAGAACGAGAACAGAAGAAGAGCAATATGATGGACAGAGCAGAAGCAGAGCAGAATGACAGAAGACATGGTACAGAGCAGACCTGTTGAATAAGATAAGAGTAGCAGAACAGTGAACAGAAGACCAGAATTAAAGAACAAAGAAAGACTGGTAAGAACTGATTTATCTGTAAAGTTGAATGTATATTTAACCATTAATATTTCAGGGAGGTTGGGAGGTGCTCGGGAGGACTATTGTCCTCAAAGGTTCAAGTCGTAGCTTGAACACAGGAAGTTGTAGCTTCCATCTGGTAGTGGCCAGAGAAACCAGGATGGCAGGGTGGTGCTAGGGAGAACAGATGTTCTATGTTATGCAGGTTGTAGCCTGCGTAACTGGAAGTTGGTGCTTCCATCCAGTTGGTGCTGGAATACTCAGGGAGTTGGTGCTTTCTTCTAGTGGGTGCTAGAGAAACCAGAGTGTTGGAGCTCTCAAACAAGTTGCAGCTTGTAAAATAGAGGTAGCAGCCTCACATTGAGTTGGTGCTCAATTATAGATGATGTACAGAACTGAAAAAGACTGCCTATCATTTCGAAGAAGAAGAGGTTTTCTCCCTTTATGGGTTTCCTCGTGAAAATCTGTCTCTGTGTGTATTTTATGTGTGACTGATGATCTTTACTCTTACTGTCCATATGCTGTATGTTGCTTGATAACACATGAAGAAATATTAATAATTGTTAAGAAGGTGTAAAATTGTTTAAGCTTATAAACAATTGATTCACCCCCCCCCCCTCTCAGTTGTATTAGTATTTTCAACATAGACCTCCTAGGCCCTTATTTATACTATTTTACAGGCTTATAATCATTACAATCCTTATCAAAAACCCTAACCCTATCACGATTAGGCTTGTCTGCCTACGCACCATGTTGCTTTTCCACCTACATGTTGCTTTCCCTTCTTTTTTTGCATGTTGTTTTCCCTTCTTTTTATGCATGTTGTTTTCCTTTCTTTTTCTACATGTTGCTTTCTTGCCACTTGTTGCTCGTGCTTCAAAATTAGGTCTTCCTTTCCAAAAATAGGTCTTTCCCCAAAACAGATCGTTCTTCAAAAACAAGCTTGCACGCAGAATAGAATTCCTTCTCAAAATAGGCCTACACCCAACAAATAGTATATTTTTATGACAAACTAATATACAACAAATAGTGGGAATAACATGTACAACATGCTAATAGAGTATTACAACTTTTGGAAGAACAACGACTTTATGCAAATCCTTCCAAGTGTGCCTTTGGGGTTCAAAAATTGGAATATTATGGTCATATTCTATCTCATGAAGGTGTAAAAGTGGACCCTAACAAAATTAAAGATACGAGAGAATGGCCAATTCCCAAAACCTTGAAGAAACTTAGAGGATTCTTAGGATTGGCAAGATATTACTGCAAGTTTTTCAAGAACTATGGTCAAATAGTGGCACCTCTAATAACAACACTATGACTCTCTAGTTGGCATGGATTTGTTGGAAAAAAACACCTTATTGTCCTAGGATATTACAACAAGACAATCACATGTCTTGATGGAGAAGGGAAGCGAGACAAGGTTCAAGGCATTCCAAGAGTTGTAGTTGTTGGAGAAATTTTATCTATGCAGTTGAGAAATATTTTCAGGAAGGGATGTCAAATTTTGCAACCCATATGGAAGAGGTTGTCAAAGATAAAGTGGCAAGTATTGAAGACCATCCAATCTTGAGTGATTTTTAAGATGTTTTTGGGAAAATCCCAATATTGCCAGCAAAGAGAGACATTGATTTCTCTATTGATTTAATGTTAGGAATTGCCCGAGTGTCCAAGAAATTTTACAGAATGGGCACACTAGAGTTGAAGGAGTTCTAAATGTAGCTTGAAGAATAGTTAAGGAAGTGGTATATACATCCAAGTTTGTCGCCTTAGGGAGCCCCATTTCTTTTTTTAAAGAAAAAAGATGGAATCCTATGGTTGTTTATTGATTTCAACTAGTTGAATAAGGTCACCATAAAGATCAAATATCATTTGCCAAAGATTGATGATTTATTTGATCAGCTGAAAGGTGCAAGAATATTTTCCAAGATTGACTTGAGCTCAGGTTATCATCGAGTGAGGATAAAGGAAGAAGACATCAACAACGCAACATTTGGGACAAGATATAGGCATTGTGAATTCACGATAGTACCATTTGGACTATTAAATGCCCCATCTATTTATATGTGCCTGATCAATGGAGTGTTCGGGGAATACCTGGACAAGTTTGTAATTTTGTTCTTGAATGATATACTCATTTACTTAAAGATAGAGGAGGAACTTGAACAACATTTAAGAATGGTATTGCAAGTTTTAAGGGAGCATAAATTGTATGTTATGCTAAGTAAGTGCATATTTTATGAAAAGAAGATTCACTACTTGGGTCATATTATTTCAGCAAATGAGATAGCAGTTGATCCCGACAAGATAGAGGCCATTAGAGTATGGCCAACGCCAAGAAATGTCACAGAGGTCAGATCATTCATGGGTCTTGTTGGTTATTGCCAAAGATTCATCACATGATTCTCAAACATTGCAAGCCTCGTTACTTCTATGCAAAAGAATGGAATGAAATTTGAATGGAATTCCAAGTGTGAAGAAAGATTTCAGCAACTGAAAGAAATCTTGACAAGTATGCCAATGTTGAATATTGAAGATCTGGGTAAATATTTTTTGGTGTGCACAGATGCATACGAGGAAGGGCTCGGTGGAGTCCTGACACAAAAAGATCATGCGGTATGCTATGAGTCTAGAAAATTAAAAGAGCATGAGAGGAATTATGCCACCCATGTTTTAGAATTAACAGCCATTATTCATGCACTAAAAATATGGAGACATTACCCCATGGGGATGAAATTTGACCTAGGGGCAAACCACTGTGGTCTGAAACATTTGTTTGGACAACCCACATTAAATGCCAGACAAATTAGATGTCTGGAATTCTTTAGTGAATATGACTTTGATACTAAGCACATCAAAGGTGAAGAGAATCAAGTGGTTTATGCACTCAACAAGAGAGCTTATGAGATGCATATTGCAACCATTAACATGTACATGACCGATCTAAAAGATAAAATTATTACAACAGTAAATTCAGATTAACAATATTTGAAAAAAAAACATATTACGGCAAGGAAATTTTGTTAGGGACCTAACCCGCACATAGGTAGAGAAATATATTCGGATGTAATAAAGGTCAATATTAATAAGGCCTTTCAATAAAATAGAATAAGGCGGATGTAAGAAGACCTAATAGAAGCTTCTGCTTCTAAAAGGATCTTCCTCTAGATGCTTCTCTTGATAGACATATTTAGTATAAATAAGGGTCGAGGGTATGAAAATCCTAGCTTGGAGATTATTGTAACAGAGCGTTGCTCGACTAGAGGTTGCCCCCTCGAAGAGGCCCGTGAACATTGCTTTATGAATCAAAGTACTATTTCTATTGTTGTTCTTATATCATTTATGTGTTATTGTGGAGATTGTGCTGGTTATATTACTGTTATTCTGCCATTTCTAGCATTTTATTTATGTTCTGCATACTTTTTATATCCGGTATATTACAAGTGGTATCAGAGCACTTTCCTTGGCATAAATTGTGGGAATTTTTTTTCAGGGTAGAGACGTATTCCAACGTCTTTAAGCCACGGAGATCTGTCGTTGAGCCCATAAACCTGCGGTTGAGGGATTCATACACGCATGAAATACAAGTGGTTCTTAAGTGCACATCTGTTGGCCACCCTTGTAACCCCTATTGGTACCCCTTTGAGTGGTGGCGCATCAAACAACACCTGTGTACGGATCGACCTAGATTTCCTGAAGCCCTCTTTAGATAAACCGATCGGCCGCCTGACTGTTATAGTGCCACCGAGAACAGCACTCGAGAAGATACTCTCTAGTACCTGGGTAGTCGGGTAGTACGGCTAAGTGTATGGTCTATCCTCCTTAGTTAGTGCCCTGAGATATTGGGCCGAGTACTATTGTTGGACCACACACGTATATCAAAGAGCTATAGCACAGGGCAAACCCTTGTCTGTAGAACCCTTGAATACCTAACCCTTGGGGGACAGAAACATAAACAAATTAAAACAAACAAGATATGTTGCAGCGCAACTGTGTTTGGGTTGTCAAATCACTACACTTTTCTTACTGGTTAAGCATTTGGGGATTTCATCGCTACAGTATTCTTTAGACCGAAGTATAACTACGTAGCTGTAAAAAAAAAAAAAAAAACTAAAATTTTTTTCACCATTATTTGAGACCTATTCCATTGGATTCATCTCTTCGCCCTTATCACATTCATCCATATCATTTTTCGGAAAAAAATTTGACCCCGCCCGCCCCTTTTAAGTTCACCCATCCTCATGGCCCATACCTGTAGCCAAGACCTAGAAGCTCGCTTCAACACCTTGCAATATGGTCTCCTCGAGACTCAAAAAGAAGTAAAACAACTCAGTGCCAGTGTTGCCTCCATCGATACAACCATCAATACAACCATCAATACAACCATAAATACAACCATGCAGTCCTCAATGGAGGAAGTCAAACACGAACTGACCACCCAGCTTGAATCTATCTTTGCATCACTTTGCACCAAACTGAAGATCCCTACAGATGACCCTTTCTTTGATGCACCTCCAAAGACTGAAGGTGAACATTCCTCCCATTCCCATACCTTTTAGCACCATCACTTTCAACGTGACCTACGCCTTCCATAGGTGGAGGTGAACAAATTTGATGGCTCGGACCCCACTAGTTGGGTAACCCAAATGGAACATTATTTCTCTTTATACAACATTACAGATGACTTGGCCAAACTCTGGTATGGTGTTCTCCATCTAGATCAAGAACATTGGCAATGGTGGCATTGGAGAAAAACTTCCCGTCAAGGGTATATTGCTTGGACCCAATTTGTGACTGAGCTTTATGAACGCTTTGACACTGACACAAACCATTTGGGTCGTTTGACAAAGTTGAAACAATCAGGAACAGTGGAAGACTTCATAGTTTCCTTTGAGCACCTAGCTTTTTGAACAGAGGGCATGATTGATGCTTTCTTTTGAGAGTGTTTTATCAATGGCCTCAAGGAGGAGATTCGGGCCCATGTCCTCATGGCTCGACCCTCGAGTTGGGTGGAGGCTACTAAAAGATCTAAATAAGAACAACAGGTTGTATCCTCTCAAAACCGAAAACCCTCCTTTATCCCTTGCCCTAAACCCGTAAATCCCACTACTCCCTCCACCCCATTAAAGATCCAAAAATTGACCAGGGATGAAATGGTTGAATGCCAACTCAAAGGCCTTTGTTATAATTGTGATGACAAATATTTCTCGGGCAACAAGTGTAAGGAACAAAATCTTTTTATGGCCATCTCTGAGGATATTTCAAAAGAGGAGGTTGAAACTCCCCTTGTGTCTGAGTCACCTAAAATCACTGACATAACCCCTCCCTCAGACCCTCCCGAAGTGGAACCGGTAATTTCCCTCAATGCTCTCACTGGCTTCTCCGCTCCCCAAACCCTCAAGTTAATCGATTACATCAAGCATCGGAAGGTCATCATTCTGGTTGATAGTGGAAGCACCCATAATTTTATTCATTGCTGCATTGCCCAAGAAACTCATTGTTACATCCATGCCGTTAACAATTTCCAAATTATGATTGTCAATGGTGGTTCAATGAAATGTGGAGGGCACTGTGAAAATGTTCGTCTCCAAATCGGTGACTACCACCTAAAATCCCATATGTTTGCTATCGACATGGGCGGTTGTGACATTGTGTTGGGTGCAGACTGGCTAAGGACTTTGGGTCCCATTCTCATGGATTTTAAGGAATTAACCATGCAGTTCGACCAGGAAGGCCACCAATATAAATTCCAAGGCATCATTGTTGGTTCACCTGAGGTCATTAGTTCCCATCGCATGGAAAAGCTACTCAAAAAAGGTCATTCTGGTGTCATTTCCCAACTCCATGCCATACAAGCAACAGAGACACCCCCGGTGCCGCAAGACCTCCAAGCCCTCCCTTCTAAACATCAAATGGTATTTTCCACTCCCCAAGGACTTCCCCCTTCCCGCGGTGTTCATGATCATTCCATTCCCCTTGTACCTGGAAGCCTTCCTCCCGATATTTGTTCGTATTGCCACCCCTTTTAACAAAAAAATGAAATTGAGAAAATGGTCCAGGAACTCCTTAATGCAGGCGTTATCCGCCCTAGTACGAGTCCTTACTCTTCTCCTGTAGTCATGGTCCTGAAGAAAGAAGGTTCTTGGAGAATGTGTCCTAACTTTCGTGCCCTCAACAAACTGACCATTAAAGACAAATTTCCCATTCTTGTCATTGATGACCTCCTGGATGAATTGAGTGGTGCCCAATTCTTTACTAAACTTGATCCTCACTTGGGCTATCACTAGATACATATGAAAGAGGCAGACGTTCCCAAGACGGCCTTTAGAACTCATGAGGGCCACTATGAGTTTTTGGTCATGCCCTTTGGCTTGTGTAATGCCCCCTCCACCTTCCAAAGCCTCATGAATCATGTNTTCCATCCCTTTCTCCGTCATTTTGTCTTAGTTTTCTTTGATGATATCCTCATCTATAGCAAAACCTGGACAGACCATCTTACTCATGTGGATCGAGTTCTCCATTTACTCTCTCGGCACCAACTTTTCCTAAAACAGTCTAAATGTGCTTTTGGTGCCTCAGAAGTAGAAAACTTGGGTCATCTGGTTGGCAAGGATGGCTTCAAGGTGGATCCGAAAAAGATTGAAGCTATGCAAGACTAGGCACACCCAAAGACTCTCAAAAGCTTGCATGGATTTCTGGGCTTAACAGGGTATTATCGCAAGTTTGTTAAGAATTATGGAAAGATTGCAGCACCTCTCACTGCTCTCCTAAAAAAGAACTCTTTCACTTGGACTCCGGCCGCTGCTCAAGCTTTTCAAACCTTGAAGATGGCCATGTGCACCACTCTAGTTCTGGCCCTTCCTGATTTCACAAAGACCTTTGTGTTGGAATGTGATGCCTCAAAGAAAGGAATCGGTGTTGTCCTTATGCAAGAGGGTCGACCTTTGGCCTTCACTAGCAGGCAACTATCTGAAAGGAATCTGGGTAAACCCATCTATGAAAAGGAAATGTTGGCTATTCTGCATGTCGATGATCTGTGGCACCCTTATCTCTTGGGGCAACGTTTCCAAATTAAGACAAACCATCAAAGCCTCAAGTACTTTCTGGAACAACGCATTTCCTCCCCGGAGCAACAAAAATGGGTGACTAAGCTCTTTGGATATGATTATGGCAGATGCACTATCCCGAAAATATGAAGAAGAAGGATCCCTTTTTTCTCTTTCCTTCATTGTACCAGATTGGCTCCAAGCTGTTCGCTAGGAATGGCTACAAGATCCCAAAAGTTTGCATCTGATCCAACAATTGCAAACCAATGCTCCAGCTCCCCCAAGGTACTCTTGGCTCCAAGATGAGCTTCGATACAAAGGCCGTTTGTATTTAAGTAAACAATCAAAGCTTATATCCACGATACTTTCTAAGCTTCATGCTACAGCCACAGCGGGGCACTCCGGGTTCACCAAAACCTATGACAGGGTCAAACGTTCTTTTTTCTGGGAAATTTAAATATTATGAGCTGCAATAGGATGGAATCCTCATGTGCAAAGGCAAAGCATATGTGTTGAAATCCAGTGAGCTAAAAAATACAACGTTGAAGGAAATGCACAATATGTTGTATGCTAGGCACCCAAGATATCATAAAACAATTGCAGTTGTAAGAAGACAATATTTTTTTCCCAGAATGAAGAAGGAAGTGGCTAATTACATAGTTAGATGTCTAGAGTGCTAGAAAGTGAAGACTAAACATAGACATCCAGTAGGGTTGTTGCAACCATTTCCCATTTCAGAATGGAAGTGAGAAATTGTCGCAGTTGATTTTATTACTAAGCTACCCAGAACAATGAAGCAACATGATTCCATCATGGTGGTGGTGGATAAATTAACTAAGGCAACACATTTTATTCCATTTAAGACAACACATAGGGTAGAAAATATTGCAGAAGTCTACATGAAAGAAATTGCTAGGTTACATGGGGTGCCTAAGGCAATTGTTTCAGACAGAGATCCAAAATTTACATCCAACTTTTGGAAGGGTTTGTTCAAATATTTTGGGACAAATCTAAATCTCAGTACAACGTGTCACCTAGATTCAGATGGGAAAATAGAGAGGACTAATAGAATAATCGAAGACATGCTTGGAATGTATGTGATGAACCAACCATCAAAGTGGGAAGATTATATTCATTTAGTTTAATTTGCTTACAATGACAGGTATCTAGCCTCATTAAAAATGATTTTGTTTGAAGCATTGTATGGCAGGAAGTGTAACACACCAGTGAGTTGGGATAATCAAGTAGACATAGCAGTTATTGGGTTAGATAGTTTGAAGGAAATGGAAGAGCAAATGGAAAATATCATGAAGAATTTAAAGGCTTCCCAAGACAGGAAGACAATTTATGCAGACAAGAACAAAGTTTTCAAATATTTTAAAGTGGGAAAACATGCGTTTTTAAAAGTGAAGGTGAAAAGAAGTTCACTAAGATTAGGAAGTTGCCCAAAGTTGGCAACAAGATATTGTGGACCTTCTGAAATCATAGAAAATATAGGGGTAGTTGCATACATGCTAGCATTGTCTGCATCCATGAGAGTGCATAATGTATTTCATGTGTCATTGTTAAATAAATGTCTGCATGAGAATAACCCCATAATTGATTGGCATGTGATCCAGGTGGAACACGAAGGAGATTTCTAGGTGGAACCAATACACATCATAGACCGGAAAATCAAAGTGCTTAGGAATAAATCCATAAGGATGGTAAATGTTCAATGGACCTGCTATGATCTTAAAGATGTTACATGGGAGCATGAAGAAAACATGCAGGAAGAATACCAACAAAATTTTGACAATTTTGAAGAAAACATAATATACAAATGCAAAACTCCATTTTGAGTATCTAGAGTTTCAGAACCACATCTTAGAGTTCTAACCAACCTACACTGGGGGGCCATTATAAAAGAATGGTACATCCCGATGGAATAAGCACGATGAAGGGGGTACATACCTTGGGTCAGCGAGTTGATGGGAACATGAGATTTTGGTTGGAACTATTGTTGGAGTTGTAAAATTGCGGAATTTTTATTTCTTAGTATTATGATGTAAATTTGTGTATGTATATCGACATAGTCTACACCGAGGACGGGGCACAATTGTAGGGGAGGGGGAATGTAACGTCCTCACTATTATCCCCATTTTTATTAATGCTTAATGTCGATATAATGTGTAGCCACAACCAAGCGATGCATATGTGAATTGTATTTCTAAATTTTAATAATAAAATGTGATGCCAGTTTATGGGGGGCATGGACAGAGATGGGGGATGATTAATCAAAACAAGAGGGGAGGGACTACGAGAATGTATAAGAGGGGTCCAAGGTGGAATTACCCATGTCTATTAATTCAACCCACTTCCTAAAATTACTATTTGCATCTGAACCTTCTATTTTATTGTTAAGTGTTCCCAAAGCCAATCTTTGAATACATGTAAGAGGGTGGGTGTGAGAAGTCACATCCCATAATTATTGGGAGCATGGGGGTTGAGTACAATCAGCTTGGGGAAATGTGTGAGTCAAGAAAGCAAGCTAAAGGAAAGGAAATTTGTACTGGCAGTTACAACAATTTTAGACAATCGATGTTTATGGCATGAACAACAAGCAGAGACCAAAAAATAAGAGCTTGGAGCTGGAGCAACCATTGAGAGCGAATTCTGGAGCGTATTTGGAGCATAATACTCAAGAGCCAGGTTTTCAGGCCTGGATAGTGAACTCCTATGTAAGTTGCACTATAACAACAAGTGATTGTTGTTGTTTTCATGGTAGTTTTTCTAGCAATGAGCTCCCTTGAGTTTCCTAGTAGAAAGATTCATGGTTACCTATGCCAGAGAGACCTTGATAAATGAATGGGGCATCTGATGGAATGTGAGCAGTGAAGGGGTGCATGTAACACCCTGTTTCCCCCAGTTTGTAAATATAACTATATTGGCCAAGACACTATAGCAAACTCAATATGTGTGAATGTTTGATTTGATGGACCTTTATATAAAATGTCAATAAATGTAAATTATGTTAATTACTAGAAAATGGATGAGAGTTGCATGACTGTTGGAAGGGGGGTGTACTAAGAGAGACCATGAATGTTATGAAATAGATGGTGAAGGAGACCAGGAATGGTTGCGTTAACCCCCACCAAACCAGTACCTTATTGGATTTAATTGCTCAGGACCAGAACAATCCTCTGACCCAGGAATGAATTATAGTCAGGTTGGTAGGTGGGAAGACCTCCTCAAGAGTTAATAAGGGGACAGGGCAGAGCACCCATATGTAAGGCTTTCATACCTGACCATGGACTCAGAATTCTAGCCACATGCAATCTTGTTGAGGAAGGCAATAAAGGAAGGTGTGGTGGGCAGAGGAAGACCTGCGAACAGTGTAGAGACGAGAGACTAAGCTCTCAGGTTCAAGGAAGAACTCATAAATGTTTGTGTTTTGGTCGCAGGAAATGGCTAGCAGGGTTATGATAGAAGCTGATAAACGAGGTTACTGAGTGACTGAGGAAGTACTCAGGCGATCCTCCTTGCTTGGTATAGTGAAAACCGTTGCCAAGATCCCGCGGGAGGAGGACAGTAACCTCCGTCCCTACTGTCACTAAGCCAGAACAAAGAATTAAATCTCAAAGCATTGTGGTCTAATTCGGGGGTGGCCAATGGTAAATCCTTTAGGAGTGACTGAGCCTATGGTTGGGTGTAAATGGACACTCCTTCCAGTAGTCACATCACGCCTTCTGGTTCTGATAAGTCTTTTTAAGCTTTGTGCTTTGAATTGGGAATAATGGATGCATGCGTGTATTTATATATCTATAGATGGTTTATGTATTGAAATGGTTAAGTTTTGTGTATGCGTTTGTCTTCTTGTGAACTTATGCTTCTGATTAATTGTCTATGTGCCCCAACTTAGCCTTCAAGGTGCGTTGGGACATAAGCCTATAGGACGATCGAGATAGAAAGTATTGCGGCAATCTGGCCATGTCCGTCTAATGAGACTATCCCCTTCAGACTCCTTATTGTGCGACCGAGATATCATGCCCAAACCCTTAACAGTTTCTTGATGAAGCTCAGGAAGGATAGCGAGATTTAATTCTCAAAAGGGAATACCCTTTCGTCTGGAAGACGAATGGATGAGATATGTTCAGGAGGACCCATATGACCAACACCTAGGAACTTTAGGCTAAGCCTAAGGGAACTAAGTCCTTCTAGCTTTGGAGCTTCGGAAGTCCAGAACTTCAGAGTATTGTCGACCCTCATAGTCATAAACCGGTCAAAGGCGACCAAGAGTTATGGTTACCCGTAAGATTAACCAGTGCTAGGTGGTTCCCCAGGTGGTTAGGTGAACCTGTGTTACCAACTAAATCGAGATCCAAAACCCGAAGGTCGGAGCTGGGAAGAACTCGGAACCATAGATCGAGGGATCCTTCGGGTTATTTCCCAGCCGTTGATATACCGGGGAAGTGTGGCGCTATCCCCTTTAATCCAGAGATTGGACACTTTGGGAGAATAGAGGAGTTTGCATCGCAGAAACTCCCAAACATCGAATCCCCGAGGTAATAAGAGTCGTAGATCTATAAATCTACGTGGCCAGATCTCGACTGTGAGATTTGAGGAATGTTAGAAGCCTATTAGTCTGGGGTGACATGGTGCAGTGACGTCACACGGGGTGTCGTGGCCCTAGCTTGACGTGCCACATGTCACCTGAATTTGTGTGTATCACATACCCTATAGGCCCATTGGAATGTGACACGTGTCACCCTGACCCCTCCTAGATGTCAGTTCTTGGTACATGTCCCCCTAGCCAATGTGATTGGTGAAGTGACTAGGACTCTGGAGGATTTGGGATGTAGCATTGAAGAGAGACCAAAAAGGTCTGAAGGCCGGAACCACGTGGCAAGCTTATGGGACTTCGAAAGTTTATGACTTCGGGAGGTCTCGTGCGTAGATAGCAAGGAGACGTTCAACGCCGAACTCTGAATTCCATGCTAGCCTGCGTGTCAGACGAGGGTTAATCTAGTCGTCGGATTGGTTGATGGATGGACCTTCCCTACAGGGGGTAGGAACCAAGAGATGATACTAACGAGATGAAGCCCCGAGGGCGTCACGCAGCCCTCAACCAATGAATGCCCGAAGGACTTTGGAAAGTCGTAAGATATAAACCAAGGGTCGGTTTAGAATCCGGTAGAAGTCGTTAGAAAGCTACAAGAAGGTAGAAGAGAATGAATCATCTTGGAGAGATGATTCGAGACGAGTTATTTAAGGAAAAACGAATTCATGATGCTCCACCCCTTAAAAGAGTATTAAGGAGTCGGGTGCTACAGTACATTCCTTGGGTTGGGCAGTGTTGACACCTAATTTACAGTGATGCAATTTTTTCTTACCTTATATAAAGTTCTATTGGTTTAGTATGGTCTGTCTGAGTCAGTTTGGTTTGTTTGGTGGTATAATCTATTATCAAAATTAACAAGAGTCTGTAATAAGTCTTAAGGGGTGTCTTCCATGAGTCATAGTCAGGTCAAAAAGCCAGTTTGTTTTATGAAAATCATGGTTTCCCAATAAAAAAGTTACAAAGTCAAAAATCATTACCTTTGTTGAAGTTTTGAACATTTGGTAGCGAATTGTCACTACCAAAAGTTCTACATTAGGGTTTAATGGGCAATTAAAGGTTATAGTTATATTGAATAAGTCATGCATATCTTGGTTGGTGATTCACTTGAAATTTTATCATACGATGGTACATCCCAAGATTGATATTTATATCCTCCGACAAATCATCATCGATATTTGACTTGTCAATTTAAAAATTAGTTATCCACATCTCCCAATCACTGTAATGATTGCACATTCATGATGTGACTTCGATGCATATCGGTTGTAGTGTTTAAAAATGATGAATTGTTGTGCCCTTTTCTTTCCTTAAACTGTAACCATATCCACTATTTCTTCTAACTGTCGGCTTAAGTGAGTTAGAAAGACAGAATTTGCAGTTTACAGGAAATGGGTAAAGGAGGAAATGTCGTACGTGTTGAACTAGAAGGCATCGAGTTGCTTGAAGCATATCCTCTATTCGTTGATCAATTCAAACAGGCCGGTTGATTCTCTCCATGTGAAAAACTTGGAGGATCTAATCCAGAGGTCGCTAGAGCATTTGTAGAAAAATTTGATTGCAACAAGTGTTGAAATAATGTAACTGCGAAGAGCATTCTTAATATTATTGGATTAAATCCCCATTGCGGATTAATCATGTCATTATTATTATTATTGTTATTGGATTAATCCCCATTGTGGATTAATCATGTCAGTGATTGTATAAGGACCAAATCCCCTCTTGCGGATTGGTCATCGGACAATT